>JAVTVY010029160.1:0-12569 GCA_036873755.1 Hanleya hanleyi
ATGTTGTGACGGTAACGGTAGCAAACGATACCAATGCACAAGGCTACGGCGGTGAGCGCTGATGCAGTCACGGAAAATGTTACCCAAAATCGACTAATACAAGCTATTTTCATATCAGTTATGCTACCTTCCAAGTTTACTATCAATGTCCTTGTTCCATTCTCCAGACTGCATGTTAGATTATTCTTCAGTTCCAGCTGTATATCGGTGGTTAGTAACCAAAGTACAAAGTCCAAAGTTGAACAGGTACATAGGAAAGGATTACCGTATAAGGACAATAGGAAACGAAAACGCTGTTCTTTGTTTAGCTGAGAGATTTGCTCCAGCCATTTCCGGTCATGTTCGTTCAGTGTGATTAGTGAGTTAAAGGATATATCCAAATGTCTCAATGACGCCATGGATCGAAGAGTTCGGGGTAGCTCGAGGAACTTGTTGTTGCCTAAATTCAAGGATTGCACAAGGCGTAATGAAGAAAAAAGCTCCGGATGAATATAGATCAATCCATTATCAGCCATATTAAGACTCGTCAGTTTTTCTTGCTGACGAAGAAATACTCCATCGGGGTCACTTCCAAGACCGACATTGAGACGTATATTCTTAACTTCTAGTACATGTAAACCGGAGTATGTGCTAAGAAAATTTGGTGATAATATGGAACAGTCAAAACCGGTGAAGTTTAGCACTGTAAGATTCTCCAAACCATCGAAGGGCGAAACACAGGTATGTATAGCATTGAAAGACATATCAAGAACGCGTAAATTTTTCAGATTCTGAATTTGAATTCGTTTGTTCGCGGCCGTGGCGTGAATCGTACCATAACTTACATTTAACACCTGAAGGGACGACGGGAACAAATGGACGATCACGTTACCAGTGATAATCCTATCTGATCTACTGTGAATCTTACCTATTTTCACATGTGGTGGCAGGTTGAAATTTCCACTGACATCCAAATACTCTAACCGGCGCAATCGTATCATTTCAAAAACAAAGATCGTTGTATCTTGTGTACTCAGTATTTGGTTACCAGTCAGCGAAATTCGTAGCAAACATTCCGGGTATATCAAACTTGATATAAATGTTCTGTCAATGTAAACAATACGATTATCTCTGAGATCTAAATTAGCAACACATATGTTTTTCAAGTACTTCAATTTATGCTGATCTAGCACGCTATCCTGAAGTCGTGTTGCATGGGAATTAACATAAGATAAATTTATATCTGTCATGTTAAGATGTTGCAATCCATACAAAGCCCCCAATCCCATTTCCAGTCCAAGAAGTTTGTTATTTGATAAATCCAGAACCTTTAAGTGTTTGAGGTGTAAAAATGCCTTGGTTTCTATGGACACAATTCCACAATTAATGAGTATTAGTGTCTTCAACTTTGTGACTGCTAGCGGAGCAAGAGAGTCGTTACTGATTTTGATGATATCTCCAGATTGTGAATGAAACTCTTCCAGCGAGGTTAGGGATGAAAATCCTCTGCCCAACTCAAGACCAGAAGATGCATCGGCATAAAAGAACCGAAGGTTTTCGAGGTTCTGTAATGTTCGGTCTGGATAGGTGATATTCTGAGGACCTGGGGGTACATTACTCTCTATGTGGAGAATCAGTAAATGTGGAACGTGTGCAAATAGCGGAAGTGGGAATGAGTCATAGTTCATGGATAAATTATTACCGCGCAGGTCTAGGGAACAAAGTTGTTTGAGTCCATAAAGGGCAGGTGGTTGAAGTTTCCGGATTTTGTTGTTTGACAAGTCGAGAACTATCAGTCTGGATAGACCCTGTAATGATCTATTGAGAACAATGCTGATGTTGTTGTTACTAATATCTAGAACGATTATGTCCGGTGATAATTGACTTGGGATAGATGTTATACCCTGGTGGCTGTAATCAAAGTGTTTACCGGCCTGTGAGTCACATATCGCTGATATTCCTGCAGGCAGGAACCACAGTAGCGTCAATACATACATAAACTGCCTTGTCGCCATCATATTGAACCACATAGCTCCACACAATCGGTTTCCCAGTCTTTCCAGGTTCAGGATTTTTTTTTTTTTTTTATCTGAAAGATAAACCCAGAAATGACGTTATATCCATTTACATGAGCAGGTTATGGCGATCCCACGCTCTAAAATGGAGGCAAAATAGGTCATTTTTGCTAAATAAATAAGTTTAAATAATACATTCAGCAAAATCCGCTTGTGTTGCCCACAGACTTTTATATCCCAATCAAACAGTATATATATATCTATCTAATTTGCAAAATAATATGCCAAATATTTGTCACACTTTTGAAACAACATCGACTGGTTCTTCAAATGACAATATAATTTTAGGACAATAAATAGATTAATGCGCCAGAAGTTTTGGAGCATTGGTTCAGAAGAAATCAAAACTTATTGAGCAAAAATGACCCTTTTTACATCTATTTTAGAGAGCGGGATCAAGCCGGAAAATATCCCTTTTGGGTTAACGGCTGTCCAAAATGCCTCAACACACCCTGAAAAAAAGAACATGGTATGTGGCACAATACCATGTCGATCTACTTTTTTGTTTTCTTTGGAAATATTTCAAGGAGGCTACACCCAATATATATTGAATTACAACATATACAAGGGAACTGGGAAGAGGTGCCGACATACTGACAAAGTCACATGACTTCATATAAACTAGATTGAAAGTAACTCCGAAAAGTGAAGTCATTGTGATATTCTATATTTCGGTACAGGTTATACCATCGTCAGGAATATACAGGAAGCAGTTGTTCTTGAGTATATATACAGGGTGAATAAAACAGTTCACCTTCCAAGATGAAGATTCTGTATGGTGTAGTGAGAACAGGTTTTCTCAGTGTCTTGTCAGTTGACTATTAACGAACATTAACGTCACAGTGATGCAGGGGAGACAAGTGCTTTATTATTATAGAGTTGTCTCCCCTCTTTCCCCTTGGTAGAGGATGCTGTTTGCCCAATAGCCAAGCAGGGTAACTCACGGGCTTGGAAAAGAAAGCCAGAGAAGAAACTGACTTGGGACGGACAAGACGTGACAGACTACTTCTCTCGGGGGTTCAACCGGCAGGTAAGCTTGCCCACTATACTGGCTAATAACTATGTAGCTGTAATTACTACAATTGGTGTCAGAAGTGAAATTATCTGGCGTAGAATTGTGATTATTTTTAGACAAATTTACGCCCGATAGTGAACTGAACTGCAGTGCCAAGCCCGGCGGCCATCTTGCATAATATTCGAGAAAATTTGCGTGTGAAAATCAGATTCCTGAGTTCTGACAAATTTGTTGACTGTTGTTTACAATTGGGTCGATATAAGCTGGAAGTGTGTTACTTTATAGAAGGGGTTTTGTGGAATTTTGAACTTCCAGCGAATGTCTGGGATATTTTTTCCTCGTCAGCATGGACACGATTTTCTGGGAGTTGAACAGCTGTTCAATGGCGGATTTTACAAATGAAAGTGAGTAGACTTTCATTAGTTGTTAACTAAAGATTATACGGCAATAGTTTTCAAGCTTTGTGCAATATATGATGTGATTTGACAATGATTGTTTCGAGAACTGTCCGTGTTGTATTGTGACGTATTGTATTGGATAGTCTTCTCTTCGCCAGATCGGTTTTATTTGTCATATTTATCTTGGTACAAGTCATCGTGAGTGAAGCTGGGTTATTTTGAACTACCCCAGTTTACAATTTGGTTTGAGTTCCCGTTCGGTTTGAAATTTTGCGAGTTTACTGACACGTTGTGTTTGTTCATTTTGGAACAACAACAACGACAGTAACTTGAAGGGTAACATTCGGGAATAAAAAGGAATAGGATTGTAATTGTTTAGGTTTGTTAGACGGCCAGTATAGCGGGCAAACTTGCCTGCTGGTTGCCTTCAATATTGCACCATAGATTTAGCTAAGTTTTGTATGATTTGGGGAATTTTGATGTATTTATTTCTTGGAGATAGTATTTGGTAGGGAAAATTAGGGGTAGAAGTTACGATAAAGGTGACATTAAGCCAAATTTCCTCCCTCCTACGATAAAGGTTTTGACAGGTGCAATTTGAATGGTTTATTTGTTTGTGTTGTCATATATTATGCGTACCGGTACTGTTTGTGTGTCCATATGTGTATTTTTGTGTTTTGTTCATAGTCCTGTCCCATGATAATTATATTTTTTATGTGTTCAGTGGTTGGGTTGGTAATATTGTTTTTTTTTGGAGAAGATTTTGTGCATGGGATGAAGTTTTAGTGACTGAACGCGGTCTGATTAGTCATTTCCTTTCGGTTCGGTGATTGAGTTTGGGATACAGGGTCATGTACTGCATGACCTTTTGATGTGGATTCATCAGTCGTGCTGTTGTCAAATGCTGGTCATTCTTACTGTGCCACCGGTGACGTTTTGCGCGGTTGTCTTATCGAGACTTGTTCGTGTGAGTCTATAGCACTGTCAATTTCTGTTGGCCATTTTTCACTGGTGTGGTTGACTTAATGTATAGCAATAGTTTGACTTTTTATTATCGGTCAAACTACATTGACTTTTCCGGTGGTCAGTTTCGCCCAGTTCCATTGTCAAGTTCACCTGGCTATTGCCTTGTAGCTATTGCGCGAGGGAGTAGCTGGTGCTTACGGTGGATGTGGGGGGTTTTCTCTCATTTGATTGAAATTCTTGCTAGCAATGGCATAGAACATTCAAATTGGCGTTTCAATGGATTTTCTAATATATTGGTACCTAGTTTATTTTGGACTTGGTCAAAATTTATCCTCAAGCTTGGCTACTAACTTCGTGGCTTTTCGTGAATGCTACCTGTGAGTATTCTGTTAACAAATATTTTTTTAAATAAATAAAAAAATTGCTTCTTATCTGCTAACCTGGCTGTCTTATACTAGCAGTTAATGTTTACTTAGTGAATACATAGATTGCTGGTGTTTATTCTAATTTGGTGAGTTACACAATAAAAATTGATTGACCTCATATTCTGTGGTGGTCAACATACACTGTAAACCTTGATGGTGTACTCAATGGTGACTTACGCTGTAAAAAGGGTGAGTGGTCAGTGTTGCTGAAATACACTCAGTATTTTTGGAATAATAAATTTTGAGTTTAAATAAACAATCAATATTTTGGTGGTGGGTGTTAACAAACTTGTACCACATTTAATCAGATTATGATCTGGTGGATGTGGTTGATTGGTGTTTCTTACAACACAAATTCTGATTGTATTTTGAGAATTGAGTGTTGATATATCAACACTGCACTCAATTTGATTGTGGTCTGGTGGTGTTAAATGACGCCATCTGATTTTGATTGAGAGTTTACTGTTTATTCAAACACACAATCTTGGGTTTACTTTGAAAAAAAATTTAAATTAAAAAAATTCTTTTGAGTGTTAACATATCGGCGCTACACTCAATTACATTGTGGTTTGGTGGTGTCAAGTGACACCATCTGATTTTGGTTGAGTGATTAGTGTTTATTAAAACACACACTCCTACATTTAGTTGAAAAAAAATAAATGAAAACAATTGGTGTTGGCATCAACACTTTCCCCGATTTTGGAAGAGCATTTATTAAATACGCAACCATAATTTAGTTGGTGATTTGGAAATGCCAACTTGGTGAATTTTGATTTTTTTGAAATTGACTTTGATTCTTGATAACTCCGTCTCATAATTGACTTTGATTGTTGATAACTCCGTCTCATTTGGTATTGATTGACACCATTTGATGATTGTTTGGTATTCAACACACATGCTATTGAGCTATTGAGGTGCTAATTGGGCTACTAGCGAAAGCAATTATTTTGTATTTTATTTGGCTTGGTTTGATTCTAGTTGTTGGACTTCGCCAAAATTCACTAGCGAAAATTCACAGGGAAGTTGCAACAACGCGTTGTCTGCGGTAACGCGCGATGCACTTGTTTTGAAGGGTCTTGTTCTTTGTCATTTTTTCTGATGGGTTTGAGTTGAATAAGAACACTGGAACGCGTTCACTGCAGTAACGCGTGTGCATTCAGTTCTTGTTTCGGTGAGTTTCTGGAGTGGAAACTCACTGAGTGCGAGCAGTTGACACTACTACTTATTTCTGTTTCATACAGAAAACAATTTAATGTTCAAGTTGGTTAACCAGTAAATTTTGAGCTGCGTATTTTCTTTTTCCTGCAGCTTGGTTGGATGCAGCCAGATTTGTTGGCTGGATGCAGTCAGATTTGTACCATTGAAGGCGAGTCTAGTTGATAGTATTTTGACATATCAAGAGAGGCAGGTAAGTTTATTTCATGGCAGTCTTTTTGGAAGTATTTTGGAGTATTGCGGTTTATTGAATATTTTCATTTGCATTTTTGTGGAGTCGCACAATTCACACCATGACAGAACTGGTACCAATAGACGTATCGACGGCACATATTGAACAAGTTCAGGAGAATTCGCTGGAGAATTCTCTTATTAGTGGGGTAGATGGTTCCAGTTGTCTCGAGTATGTTTCAGAGTTAATTCAAAAACATGTAGGGGAATTGCGAACTGAGATGGAAAATCCCATACAAAATTTGAGGGGGGAAAGGGAATCTGTTGTTCAGAGTCTCTCTCAGAGCTTGAGAGAATGTGTTACCAGAATCGGTCAGCTGGTATCTAACCAGGCAGAATGTGTTATCAAAATCAGTCAGCTGGTATCTAACCAGGCATTATGTGTTACCAGAATCGGTCAGCTGGTACCTAACCAGGAGGGAATTTCTGAGTGCTTGACACATTGTTTTCATAAGGTTTGTAAACTCGAGAACAGGGTGGGAGCGGAATTGACAGGGCTAAATACTCAGTTGGGAACAGTGGGGAACAACTTGGAATGATAATGACCATGAGGCAAGGCCATGGGACTAGTCCAGTGGTTAGAGGGGTGGGGGTTGATGCTAGTTCAGTGCAGACTGGTGGTGTTGCTGTTATGCTGTCAACGGGTAACGTTGAGCAGGAAAGTTTGTCTACGGTCAATGTTGTGCAAACGCCGGGGTTGGGGGGTAAGGAATGCAACGCTGGTGAGGGTGCCCAGCATGCACCTTATACGCATACAGGGGTGGTGAAGGCTTGCGAGGGATCAGGGGTTCATCAAAAGGTAGAACACCCTTTTGTGCCCATCTCTGACCCTTTCGTCCCTTCACATAGTAAGGTTGGGGAGGACCACAAAGGTAGCCATTCCTCTCCACCCATTGATTATTCTGGTATTGCTCATGGTCAGGACGACAAGGGTGATAATATAATTAGGCCAAATGTTTCGCGGCCTATCCGGCCACATAAAGCGAGTTTGAGATCGCGTCGACTTCTCCGTGGTCCTCCACTAGTACGCTGGCGTAACCGTAGCCTTTTAACATCACGTGGCCATAGCCCCTCAGCATCGCCTTTTACACGTAGTAGCAGCCGTCCACTTCCGAAAACATAAATTTTTTCCGGCGATGCCAAAGGTTGGTCGCCGTTTAAGATTAAATTTGAATTGGAAGTTCAAGATCGGAAGTGGAGCAGGCCAAAATCTCTCAAGCGTTTGACTGAGTGCATGCGTGGCAAGGCCATCGAGTATTACTCTTTCTTACCGAAAGCAGTTTGTAATTCTTTTGATGAGCTGTTTGAAGCCTTAGACAAACGGTATGACGATCTCGAGCCTCCTCAAGCAATCCGATATCGGTTGCAGGTGGAGGAGCGAGGGGCCGAGATGATACTTTGGCTGATTTTGCTTATAGGTGTGTTCATTTAGCAGTGAAAGAGTATCCGGGGGCTCCACGTGAGTTAGTCGAATCAATAGTCGTGGAGCAATTTTTCAAAGTTTGTCATGAACCACAGGCTGTAGTTTTGTTTGCTGTGGAGAAAGACCCAAAACTATTCTGGAGGCGTTACATGTGTGAACACCTCTCTATGTATTTATTTATTTATTTATTTATTCGTCTTTGACAGTTCCGGCAGAAAGACCAAAAAGCTACCTCCAGCACAGGAGAGTTCCAAATTTGCATATCACGTGACCCAGGTCAAAAATGTATTCCTCCGCGGTGATGCGGTCATGTTTGGCGGTGATTCGGTCTCGGAGGAAAAAGCTTCCGCGGAGAAAAAGTAGTCCCTAGATAAAATGGTCCGATGGGGTCGAGTGAGGTATCAAAGTGAAGCTTAGGTGAAGGGGCATCTAATGGGCTGGGTGTGGGGTTGACATAGCGGCCTTCTGCGCATGCGCGGTGGCCGAAGGGTATGGAAATAGCCGTTTTGAGATGTGGGGGAGCCCCTAGTGGACCGATGGGGTCGAGTGAGGTATCAAAGTGAAGCTTAGGTGAGGGGGCATCTAATGGGCTGGGTGTGGGATTGAAATATCGGCATTGTGCGCATGCGCGGTGGCCGAAGGGTATGGAAATAGCCGTTTTGGAGCTAGGGGAGCCCCTAATGGTCGAATGGGGTCGAGTGAGGTATCAAAGTGAAGCCTAGGTGAAGGGGTATTTGCTGGCTGGGTGGGTGCATGTAAAATTTTTCCTGAAAAAAAAAAAAAAAAATACGGAACACGGACTTTATCGAAAAACCTGGGAAAATGCCTATATGGGGTATGAGGGTATATAGGTCGCCGGGCTTAACGGGGCTTGTCTATCAATAGAGTTATCTCCCCCTAGTTCCAGGGTGGGTGTATGTAAAAATTTTCCTGAAAAATACGGAATACGGACTTTATCCTAAATTACGGGAAAATGCCTATATGGGGTATGGGAGGTATAGGACCATCCTGGGAAACGTACTTCTATACATTTGCGGTAGGGTTGTGGGGTCTCGTTTTACTCGCCTCGTCATTTAGAACATGATAGGAAGTGTCCCCGTGCGAATCGGTGAAATTTTTGAAAAAAGTCACCGAACCCCATATAGTCCCATACTGAGGGTATAGGATCAATGTTTGTCCCCCTGGGAAACGTACTTCTATACATTTGCAGTAGGGTTGTGGGGTCTCGTTTTACTCGTCTCGTCATTTAGAACATGATAGGAAGTGTCCCCGTGCGAATCAGTGAAATTTTTGAAAAAAGTCACCGAGCCCCATATAGTCCCATACTGGAGTATAGGTTCAATGTTTATCCCCCTGGGAAACGTACTTCTATACATTTGCGGTAGGGTTGTGGGGTCTCGTTTTACTCGTCTCGTCATTTAGAACACGATAGGAAGTGTTGCGGAGCGCATCGGTGAAATTTTTGAAAAAAGTCACCGAGGCCTGGCTATGGGTGTATAGGCCCATACGGGGTGGACATGTTGGAGTCTAGGTGAGTCCCTAATGGTACAATGGGGTCGAGTGAGGTCTTATTTTGAAGCTATCGTGGAGGAGCACTTGACTACACTAATGGTTCGTCCGTGTTCAATAGTCTGCGCATGCGCAGTCTGGCCGTAGTATAGAAAACAGGCATTTTGGGTGCTATGTAGGGGTGTGTTTGGGTTAGAGATGAGCTAATCACGGTTCGAATGGGTCGTGTGAGGTGTCAAAGTGAAGCTTGTGTGGGGGTAGAGTCAGAATGGTGTGTTTTTGAATGCATGTCGCGTTAATCTGCGCATGCGCAGTTGGTTGTAGTAAGTAAAGTGGCCATTTTGGGGCAGTGAAGGAAGGTATTGGGGGTCGAGATGGGCTATTCATGGTTCGATTGACGTCATCGGTACGAGTAGTAGCGAAAGTGGCCATTTTCGGGCAGTACATGAAGGTATTTGGGGTCGAGATGGTGCGGTAGGAATATCATTCTGCGCATGCGCAGACGCAATGCGGAGCTCTCGTCCAATCAGAAGCGAGTATTTCAAATCCGCCACAGAGCTCTCAGCCAATCAGAAGCGAGTATTTTGACCCGGTGCATTATGGGACATATCCAAGATGGCGGCACGTATGTTCAAGATGGCGGCACATCCGATGTCGAAAACTGGCCATTTCGTCGGGATGTGGTCACCTAGTGTCGAAAACTGGTCCTTGTATGGGTCCTGCTACACGTTTTGACGCCATGATATAGACCGGAGTGAGAGAGAAAACAACAACAACAAGGATGACACATGAGGGAACAACAACAACAACAAGTTTTTTTTCATATAGTTTATTTCCCCCTCCATCATAACATACCCACGCTGGGGAGCCGCGTTGGGTATGTTTACAATTCAAGAAAGACTCTTGTCCAATCAGAGACCGCCATTTGCATCTGTCCTATTCGTTCCTGTCCGTTAGATGTATTCTTGTCCAATCAGAAGTCGCCATTTCAGAGTGTTCCTTCTTCGGTCATGTTCATTCTGAACCGTTTATTCTAATCATCGTCGGCCAGGCCTGGATATTCTTCGGGCAGCATGTCCTGAAACAGTTGTTTGCGCATTTTGATCGCATTTTCCGGGGCCTCGGTGGGTGGTAAACCCATATCCTCTTCCAAGTGACGCTTGGTCTTCATGATGGACCTGTGCGTGGGGTCCCCTTTCATTTCAAGCGGTAGTAAGGTATACTGTTCATAGATCGCCATGGCTGTTTTCCTGATGCGGGGCGCATTTGGGTGTACGTCTGTTGTAAATTATCCTCTCCGGCGTCCTCGATCGCTTCCGCGTGAGTATTGATAGCTGCTGTCACAATACGATCCCAGAAGGTAGGTTCTGCCTCACTTTCCTGGGATGAAGGCTGATTCTCTGAGGTCAAGCTCTCCATATCAGTAGATAGACTGTCCGCCATCTTGGATTCGGTATCAGTCGATGCACTCTCATCAATCTCTGTATCAGTATCTGCCTCAACGGGCTCCTCGGCGTCTTCAGTCCCATGTATATTTTTCTGGTGTCGCATCATATCGTAATGTCTGGTGAACGTGCGTTCACACTCGGAACAAGTATAAGCCATGTTGACGGTTGAACGACGACTGCGTGTTTTGGGAATACGCTCGCTTTTATAGACAGTAACGCCCATCAACGCTTAGCTCAACGCTTCAACGCCCTGGTGAATTAGCTCAGAAGCTCTGATTTCATGGAATTGACATCAATTCATCGAAATGCAGTGACGCCCGTCAACGCCCGTCATTACGCCTTAACGCTCGTCTCAACGCTTTAACACACTTTCTTAACGCTTTAACGACGTTTAATGATGCGTTCGAACAAATGTTTCTTTTGTGCTATTGCTCTGACATACACCGCTTTCCAGTTCATGCCCGAGGTTTTCAACATCGACGCTGTTCTTTCAATTTCCATATGGACTGGATCCTTATCCAACAATTTCATATGGGTCAGTAAGTCGACATACTGCTGACGTAAGCCCGTCGTAGTCTGGGTGCCAATCTGTTATGGGCTAAAATTGCAGCTTCCTCTTTCGAATACCCTTTGCGTTGAAACTTGTTTCCTGTGGCCTCCAACATCCCGCCCATCTCGGCGTCCATACTTTCTTTGAACAAATCCTTCCATAGCCTCGAGTTCACATTATGTTCTTCAGCCTCGGGTTGGGCCTTCACGGTTGGGTGATATTCCAGGACTGATGGTATGAAGCGGGCCCGCTGTATGGGGGTGGGCTTCTGCTGCTGCTCTGCCAGGAGTGCACTCGGCGGATGGTGTAGGGGTATAGGCCGTTGTGGTGATTCCTCGCCGGGTAACAGGTGGGTCGTCAGCTGACGATCTTCGGGGGTATGGGCTTTTAAATCTACTAACAGGTAGCCGTACGGACGAATTGTCGCTTCTTGAAACGCCCACATAAAATGGTCAATGTTCTGAGGATAAATTCGACTACCAAACACACGAATTTGTGCTCTATCAATGGGATTGGAGAACAACACAATGTATTGGCAGTTCAAGGCAATATCTCTGGACGCCTTCCCTTGAGGAAAGAGATTCTGAGTCAAATAGATGACGGACAGATTTCGATGATGGGACCCTTTGGTGAATAGATCGGCGATTTTCGAATTGTCCTTGGCCGCACTCATCAGATCATCGAGCACTACCACGTTGGTCTGCTCGGAATCGAAGTAATAGGGTTCGTCTATGTCGTGAGGAATTCCTGGAACAAAGCTCACATTCTGTAGTCGTGCAGTTTCGTAGGCAGGCTGCCATTGGCTATAACACCAAACAACACGTGTCGGAGCTGGGGTTGCCACACCTTCCTCTAAGAACTTCATCACCCAGGACGTCTTTCCACACCCCGTAGGGCCGCTCACCGTCATCGTATAAGGGTGCTCTAATACTGTCGTGTGTGACGTAGGTGTTGGTCGTTCCTCGCGCGTACTTTGAATTTGCACGTTATCGGGACTCCATTCCTTGAGATGGCTTCGCTGTATATGTCTACGTAGATTAAATGGCGTAGAAAATGACTTCGAACACAAGTGACATGCGTAAACCATGGCTCTCATCTCCACGGACACCAGGCGTATAATGAAGCTTTCACAGATGCATGTGTGTGTTTATATGCAAGAGCTCCGAGCTCGCGGAGCTCTTGGAGCTCCGGAGCTCATGGAACTCGAAGCTCCGGAGCTCCGCCGCCACCACCGGGCGTTGACGGGCGTTGCTACAAGAGAACTCGGAGCTCCGGAGCTCCGGAGGTCACTTCCGCTTCCGTTCACGTGACCGGAACTCACCTTTGACCCCGGCG
>JAVTVY010029161.1:0-12406 GCA_036873755.1 Hanleya hanleyi
AGGAGAATGTTCGAGTTAAATTTTTCTATAACATAGCAGTGTTATATCTTAAAATAATAGTTTCATCGTAACTCTTTCAGAAAATATATACATATAAGTGATTTGGGTTGAAGGTTTTGCGACAACTGGTGGCCGAAAAACGGAGCCATAGTCTATTCCATGCCGAATAAAAGAATCTCCGGAGTGCACCCTTAAGGCATAATAGTGGAGTCTATGCATTATCTTAATGTAGACTCCGTTACGAACGGAGATGTATCATTACGCCAGATTGTTTAATTTTGATTGCCTAGTTATACCTGAAGCGCTATTTTCGGAAGCAGGTGGAAAGAAGACCAGGAGTTCGATTAAAATAATTCACAGTGTGTCCATTAGTATACAATTGAGGTTACTGCATACTGTATTCCATACAGGAGTTATCTCCCCTGGACTGAGATTTCGGTGGATATTATGGCAGGACGAGGTCCTATCAGAATGATATCAATTTGCCAGTGTAAATTTTCTTTACAAGAGAACCCATTTACAGTCCATAAAGGATGGAATGGATGTATATTATTATGGTTTTACAAATTATTTCTCAAGTTTCTGAAGTATTTCCCATGTTTCTAAGCGAAAATTGAGTGCAAAATTACCAATAATTTGACTTGGTTACATCGCTTATTGCATTTTCCCGCGTTTCTGCTATCATTGGAAAGCGAGTAAAGTAATACGGCTTCATATTGCCGAATGGATGACCATTATTAAGAAGAAATAGGTTAATTTTGAGTTTTGTTCTCGAAAATCCTGCTAGAATTGGCAAAATTGATCAAAACAAAGATGGGGTAGGGGAAAGTTATCGGTCGGATTTCCCAAAATAATATGTATAACTGGCAAGTGTTGTATACCGCCATACTCGCGAAAACACTCTGAGATTACGATACATGTGAATAATTAATTTCGTAAAATCCTGCCCCTTAAGGTGGCCCTCCGCAGTTTCATTAGTAATGGCCCGCTCTAATTTCATAATACGATAGACTGCCCTTGTTCTGCTACATCATAATTCTTCTTGTCTCCTTAATAGCTTATATCTATAATGCCATCCTATTCAGCATTATCATCGATGCAAACGAGTACGTACAAATCGAGGGCTGGATTCGTCTACACGCTGATCGGGATCATGGAGTAAGTTTGTCCTGCCTCAGTTATGCCCCTTGGGTGTGCCTAAAAAACGGGACTCATTTACGGGAAGAAAATCTGACAAAAAACGGTTAGGTTGACACCCACTTTTGTTTACCTTCTTAAGTTGAGACCGGACCAGGGAACGTGTGTAAGAAGTTTAATTAAAATCGCTCTTACAGATTTTTCTGGAAATTGAGCCGAATTTGACCATTTTTCGACATTTTTAAAGGGTTTTCTAGGAAAAATGAAGCAAGCATGGAGAAGAATGTTCGAGTTTAAATTTTCTATAACATAGCAGTGGTATATCTGAAAATAATAGTTTCATCGTGCTCTTTCAGAGAAAATATATACATATAAGTGATTTGGGTTGAAGGTTTTGCGACAACTGGTGGCCGAAAAACGGAGCCATAGTCTATTCCATGCCGAATAAAAAAGAAGAATCTCCGGAGTGCACCCACAACCGCAAATGCGCGAAGTACGTTTCCCAGGGGGACAAACATTGATCCTATACCCCAGTATGGGACTATATGGGGTTCGGTGACTTTTTTCAAAAATTTCATCGATTCGCACGGGGACACTTCTTATCATGTTCTAAATGACGAGACGAGTAAAACGAGACCCCACAACCCTACCGCAAATGTATAGAAGAAGGTTTCCCAGGATGGTCCTATACCCCCCATACCCCATATAGGCATTTTCCCGTAATTTAGGATAAAGTCCGTATTCCGTATTTTTCAGGAAAATTTTTACATACACCCACCCTGGAACTAGGGGGAGATAACTCTATTGATAGACAAGCCCCGTTAAGCCCGGCGACCTATATACCCCTCATACCCCATATAGGCATTTTCCCAGGTTTTTCGATAAAGTCCGTGTTCCGTATTTTTTTTTTTTTTTCAGGAAATATTTTACATGCACCCACCCAGCCATCAAATACCCCTTCACCTAGGCTTCACTTTGATACCTCACTCGACCCCATTCGGCCATTAGGGGCTCCCCTAGCTCCAAAACGGCTATTTCCATACCCTTGGGCCACCGCGCATGCGCACAATGCCGATATTTCAATCTCACACCCACCCCATCAGATGCCCCCTCACCTAAGCTTCACTTTGATACCTCACTCAACCCCATCGGACCATTAGTGGCTGCCCTAGACCCCAAAACGTCTAGCGGGACCCATACCGGGTCCAGATTTCGACACTAGATGACCACATCCCGACAAAATGGCCAGTTTTCGACACCGGACGTGCCGCCATCTTGAACATACGTGCCGCCATCTTGAACCAGAAGGCAGACGCCGCCATCTTGGATATGTCCCATAATGCACCGGGTCAAAATACTCGCTTCTGATTGGCTGAGGGCAGCGCGCCGCACAACCGGAAGTGAGCGCGCCGCAAATGAGGGGCAATTTACGCTTTTACTACTACTAGCCTCTAAATACGAATTGTGGCAGGCTTGGCGATTTAGAGGCATCCTCTAAATAGGAATTATGGCAGGCTCGGCATTTTATACCATGGTACAAAATAATTAGAGGCAGCCTCTAAATACGAATTATGGCAGGCTTGGCATTTTATACCATGGTATATATTATTTAGAGGCAGCCTCTAAATGACGAATTCTGGCAGGGATGGCCAACCTTAGACCAGGGATCGGTCCTTCCACCAAGGATCATGTACACAGGCCACCTACCAACTCTTCTCAGTAGTCTCGAAATCAGATCAGCCAATCGGTTATTCGGTGTGTTATTCAGAAGAGCACCGTCTGGCGCAGAAGGCTGATATCCCAGATATGTAGTCCCAACTTCTCTTAGTACATGTAGTAGTCTCTAAACCAGTCTGTCTGCTATTCTTCTTGTTATTCAAAACAGCGCACCTGGTACTGTGGAATGGAACTATTGATGTCATCTTGTCGGTTTGGGTAAGATTGCTTGAAAAACCAATTTGCAAGTCGATCGGCTTACCGGTTGTAGAGAAGATGAACTTTGAAGCTGAGCTGATTGCAGCCATAGCGGGAGCCCGTGGTGTGCCTCCTGTAGCTAAAGTGAGAGCTGCCGACTGTCTGTCTAATGTTGTCATAGGATCTTTGGCGATAGCACATGACTAAACTGTATATGATATCATATAGCAATATATCTCGTAACTTTCTCTGCCCAAATCTGTTAACGGATTTGACCATTTTGATTGGTCGGTGGCGGACATATTTATTTTCCCAGCTACGAACTCTACAGGACAAATAAAGACCCCGGCCCATAGATTATGTATGACAAGTTTCGAATGGATCGGTTCAGCTGTTCCAGTGGAGATCTTAGAAGGTTTGGAGTTAAATCCAAGATGGCCGCTAAACCATTCAGCCAATCACTTGTTTGCTTTCAGTGCGACAGATATTGGCCTTCCCCTTATGTCGCAGCAGATTAGAAATCTGTACCTATCCGGGTTCAAGGGAATAAGCACTTTACAAAATTTGTATAGTCTCACAAAACTCAAGACGGTGGCCAATCCACGTGACCTAAGAGCAGATTTTATTGATCGATGTCGGTGGAGTGTTTGACTGTATGATTGTTTTGTTTCGAGCCGCACTCAGTTGGCGCAAAAGCAACATTATGAATTGGTACTACTCCGAGTCTTTGTCATGTTGGGTCAACCGCAAATTCTTTCCAGTAATATTGATCACGATGGGGAGGGAATGGTAAGGTAGTTAGGAACATCGCCAGAACGAACATCGGTAGTTCCTTCCAGATAGCCGGAAGTAGCCATGCTCATGTTGCTGGGGGAAACTTTTATCAGTAAAAATATCAATACTGAATGGCGAGCTGATGTCATGCATAAAATGGTCAACATGGGTGATTCTATTTGACACTGACCGGACAATAAATGGGAATAGTAAAGAATTAGAGCCATAGTAAACCGTGAATGGACTTGACCTACTTCGGTCAAGAATTTTTCAAAAATTCGCACAAATTCCACCGTTTGACCTCCCCGAATATTCCCTACCCTGCCCGTGAGGGAGTACCGTCTATATTTCTCATAAAAATGATGGTAATGTGACAACAAATGTCATTTTCAAAAAGCCCTTTGTTCTTCACATTGCCATGTGGTGCGTTATACCAATCTTCGCGGAGTTGCCGTACCGTAAATACATGTGTAATCAGCAAAATCGCAATATTTTCAACATAAACTCTTTTAAAAAAGAAATACTCGCCCACAAATCGCCGACGAAGAACCCGCCATGAACACCACTGTATGTTGTCGGCCCGACATTCTAGCGAGGTGACATCTTGGCCGCGAATCGGGTCAATGAAGGGCGTGCACCAAACGAACAATTACTGTTTGACGAAAAGTCATGTGATCATGCAGTTACATCAAAACAGAGCAGCGCAACCAAACATATCCCTACATCTCGCCTAATTCGCCTAAAAATACAGTACAGTTTTGGGAACTAAAATATCATTCACTCCATCTTTGTGAGAATTTCAGTCGGTGGACAAATTAAACTACAGGATACACCTCCGCAATATGAGCAAGAATATTGGCGAAGGCATCATTCCCGTACTGTCTTCGCCACAAAAATTCGATCAGATAAGATTCTAATAGAGCCTTACTGGTCCCACCTTTGTGACTCAATAGGCGTTTAACGGCACCAACTGCTTTCTATTGTCTGGGTGTGCGCTCCAGTATCAGGATCCACGAAATTCATACTGTGGTTGACCGTGAAAACACTAGATCATACAATGAAAGAACGCAGAGAGCGGAATAGTGAATGCCAGGCGCAAAGCGCTGGGTATAACTTTAATCGAAGCAGACCTGCTATGGAGCAATGGTGCGCTAGGGTGTTCCATTCCTAGGAATTTGGTGGACACTATGCTCCATCTACTCGGATTACATTTCGCCTTGCGTGCGGGACAGGAACATCGTAATCTAAGATGGATTAACAGTCAGTTGTGTTTGATGTGCGATTCCCGTGGAGTGACTTGTTTACGATATACGGAAGATGTATCTAAGACAAACCATGGGGGACAACCCTATCTGGCCTGGTTTTTTTGGGACGTGTCCTGGCCTGGGGGGGGGGGGGGGGGGGGGGGGGCGAAATGGCCCCTCCCTAATTATTTTTCTTACCCCTTGAGCTAGGGGGCTGAAACTTACCACACTATACCCTTGGGTCAAGCTCTACCAGAAAAAATCCAAGATGGCCGCTTTGATGACGTCACAGTGACGTCATTTTCCAAAAACGGCATTTTTGGTCGGTTTTCGGTCGGATTTTCCGAATTTTTTGGGCAATTTCTTCGCAAAAACTGCCTGATAAATTAGTAATATTAATGAAGATGTGAAATAAATTTGCCCACTTTTCATCACGAAAAAGCAGAAATTTTGAAGAAATATGACAAAAATTTCATTTTGAATTTACCCATGATTATCTGCTCGGGGGGTTATGCAAATAGCTCAAAATGACCCCAATATGATAAACTAGAAAGTCAAGGAGTTTCAGCTCTTCATTTTCTGTCGTTCCGGAGATACGGTAGAAAGTTTGGTAGAGGGGGCCATTTTCGCTCCCCCCCCCCCCGCCCAGGCCAGGTAGGGTTAAGCACAGAAGAGTCAACATCAAGGTGGTTTACGCCTATGAAGATTCTCCAGAAAAAGACCGGTGCATTGTGTCCGCTTTCAGACTGTATGACCAGTTATATTGGAGCCTGAAAATGAGAACATTGCATTTTGACTAGACCACCCTTTTCGGGGGGCTTCAGGCACACAGTATCTATTTTTGAAAAAACTACAGGTTGTCTGATAGCCGTGTATGCCATATATTTGGTGACCATTACATGCCAAAATATTCCTCGTACCATATGCTGAATACAAATGATGCATATTTAGAAGAATAATGTGAATAAAGAATTATAGAAATAAACATTCCAGGCGTTCTCAGCAGAAGTCCATAAAAAAAAACACATTGTACAGTTTCATATGAAAAAACACCCAGATGCTCCTTTCTTCATAGACTGGATACCCGTCTCTATTAATAACGTTGGGATACATAGAGACTGGCCCCGGGTCCTGTGACCTTCGCCTTGGCGGCGACGTCATATCCCATAATGCCTCTCGTGACGTTGATCCGTAAATGTTATAACACACGTGCGAGCCTTACGTGAAAAACATGAAATGAATTCCACTGTATTCGGAAAGAATATTCGGGAATGAAAAGGCACAAGATATTAGTCTATGGGCTTACGTAATATTTTCCAGATTTGTCATTTTTTCGGGTAGATTCTTGGCACTCATGTCTAAACACATCTAGAAAGTTCGCTGATTAAGAAAAGAATGGGTGCCAGTTTTTGCATTAACATTTGGGACCTCCATTTTGAATTTCAAAATGGCCATCATCGAAAATCATTTTTTAAACATAATTGCCAATTATTCATTCAAATGTCATCCAATATTTGTTTCATTTTATCTAAACTCTTATAAAGGGGCCAACCATTCATTGGAAACAAAATAAGAACACTATAAATACTCTAAATTAGCAAAAATCCAAGATGGTCACCAGATTTCAGGATTTGTTTACGTAGCCCCATATAGACCCATATAGTCCCATACTAGGGGTATAGGACCAATGTTTGTCCCACTGGGAAACGTATTTCTAGACATTTGCGGTATGGTTGTTTTGATTTGTTTTTGATAGTATGCTGACTATCTGAGGTCAAGCTCTCCGTATCACTAGATAGACTCTCAGCAATCTCTGTTTCGGTATCAGTCGATACACTCTCAGCAGTCTCTGTATCAGCATCCCCCTCAACGGACTCCTCGGAGTCTTCAATCCCATGTATATTGTTCTGGTGTCGCATCATATCGTAATGTCTGGTGAACGTGCGTTCGCACTCAGAGCAAGTATAAGTCATGTTGACGGTTGGACGTCGACTGTGCGTGTTTTTGGAAATACGCTCGCTTTTATAGACAGTAACGCCCGTCAACGCTTAGCTTAACGCTTCAACGCCCTGGTGAATTAGCTCAGAAGCTCTGATTTCCATGGAATTGACACCAATTCATCGAAATGCAGCGACGCCCATCAAAGCCCGTCGTTACGCCTTAACGCCCGTCTCAACGCCCGTCAACGCCCAGCTTAACGCTTCAACGCCCTGGTGAACTAGCTCAGAAGCTCTGATTTTCATGGAATTTATTTGGTTCACATTGGATATGCATTATTACATACTGTGAGCAGAAAATATTTGTCATATACCAGTAGTCCGTGAGCTACTGGGGCTCACCTTGCACCCCCCCCCCCACTACAGACCGAAACTATGTTTTTTATGTGCTTTAGGACATGTCAAATAAGAAACAATTTGTTAACAGTCGATAAACTGGGACTCACTACCCTTTTAATCACTTTGAAATTACTCCTGTGTTAATAAGTACAATTTTTGTGACAATAGGGGGTAGGGTTACAAGAATAGTCTTATCTTCCATAATTATTATCCAATCTTTATAATGTTGGCCACATATTATTCAGCATTGATTGCTGCATCGAATATTTACAAGATAATATCACTATTTGTTGGGTATGACATCACACAGGGACCATACATACAAAAGTAGCGGTAGTAGCGAAAGCGGGCGTTTTGGGATGCGTGAGGGTGTGCTTGAGCGATTGAGGGACCATTCTTGGTTCGAATGCGTCGGGTGAGGTGTCAAAGTGAAGCCCTCGTTATGTAGACCACGGCTTGAGGGATCTCCACATGATCTGTGATGTCATTGGTGACGTCATCAGTAGGAGTAGTAGACAAAGTAGGCATTTTGAGGATGCGGAGGAAGGTTTTTGGGGTAGAGATGGACCATCCGTGATCTAAATGGACCGTGTGGGGTGTCCCTCTGCATCTACATGCAGAGAGTTACAAGATGACACCCCACACGGTCCATTTAGACCACAGATGGTCCATCTCTACCCCAAAAACCTTCCTCCGCATCCTCAAAATGCCTACTTTGTCTACTACTCCTACTGATGTCACCAATGACATCACAGATCATGTGGAGATCCCTCAAGCCGTGGTCTACATACCGAGGGCTTCACTTTGACACCTCACCCGACGCATTCGAACCAAGAATGGTCCCTCAATCGCTCAAGCACACCCTCACGCACCCCAAAACGCCAGCTTTCGCTACTACTCCTACTTTTGTATGTATGGTCCCTGTGTGACGTCATACCCAACAAATAGTGATATTATCTTGTAAATATTCGATGCAGCAATCAATGCTGAATAATATGCGGCCAACATTATAAAGATTGGATAATAATTATGGAAGATAAGACTATTCTTGTAACCCTACCCCCTATTGTCACAAAAATTGTACTTATTAACACAGGAGTAATTTCGAAGTGATTAAAAGGGTAGTGAGTCCCAGTTTATCGACTGTTAAATTGTTTCTTATTTGACATGTCCTAAAGCACATAAAAAACATAGTTTCGGTCTGTAGTGGGGGGGGGTGCAAGGTGAGCCCTAGTAGCTCACGGACTACAGTAAGAAGTTGCACATTCATACCAATATTTCTTGATAATAACGTCGAAAACAGGTTAATATCCATGCAAACGAGTTCAGATGAACAGTTGTCTCAACTGTAATGCATTTCAAACCCAAACTATTTGCGCACATTTCGATTACATGTTTAAAATAATGTTGAATAACAAAAAATCATACAGATCGGCTAAAAAAAGGCGGCCATTTTGAAATTCAAAATGGAGGCCCTAAATGTTAATGCAAAAACTGGCACCCATTTTTTTCTTAATCAGTGATGTTTCTAGGTGTGCTTAAACATTGGTGCCAAGAATCTACCCAAAATTTTGCTTTTTTTACATAAGCCCACAGACTATATATTGTCTGCTGTAGAATTTAAGGGCAATCTCCATTTATAAACTAAAAGATGTACTATTAGTATTATGATCACGGATATACTACAGACAAATACATGGTCATAATAAAGTGACATTACTGTGGTTAAACAAGTTCGTACAATAAAGTTGAATCTTGAATCTTGAATCAAATGGGGTTACAAATAAAAAAGGAATTGATTCGACTTCTAGGCTCATAAAAATATTCGTTTATCATATTTTTAATATATGTTTTTCTACAATGTCTGAAACACGTTCATTCGAGTAACGTGTGCCAACAAGGCATGGAAAGTCAATCTGATTCCCCAAGACGATGCCAATATACAGTTTTTGACCATTATCTCGATTTTTTATGTTCTGCAGAAGTGTTATATTCACGATCCTATGCTACATTCATGATCCTATAATACAAGAAACATGGGGAATGTATTCAGATTTAAAATTAATTGATGAACTTTCTCTGAACCTGACCAAATCTACTTGTCGGCATCTCATGGAAAATTCCCCGCCGGTGAATCGACACGGGTATCTTTTTCAGTAATGTGTTCGCCATGAAATACGAGGAAATCTTCATCAAACTATATATTTCCGAAATGAACATCTCCTCAAGATAGAAGAAATATCAGAATTAAAATCGGATATAGATATGGCGAATCTTCCAAATCAAGTGATCAATTTGCCAGCCGTTGTTATTTATTGGGCACTGCAATTCATCAACAGAAAGCATTTTCGGTTCTATTCCGATATTATCCTTTTTATGGTTATGGTTATCCTTAAATGGTTATTATTGCCTCATCTCGGAGGTCAATTTCTTCTCAGATATCCGAAATGACTTAACTGTTAAATACAGAAGTGAGCGTATGCAACCGAAACTGCGTAGATTGAAATACATACCGGTACTGGCAAATGTAGCCGTTGGATCGCCGATTATATTTTGCAGAATGCAAACGCGATAGTAGTATATAAAAGCTAAAAACAGTCACATTGACCCCTTTGCACTTAAATGACCTCAACAATTTGCATATGACCTCTGCTACAGCCAATCAGCGAGTATTTTTACAAAACTACCCCAACACAGAAGAGTTCCAATGGGGAGGTAACTCTTGATGCACTTTTGTGGTTTTTGTCAAAATGCCGGATTATCTTCCCTGATTCGAACATTTGCATATTAAATCTATACGAGAAAATACCTGTATGGGGTATGGATGATCCGATGGGGTCGTATGAGGTATCATTGTGAAGCTTATGTGAGGGGGCATCGGTTGGGCTGGGTGCGGGGTTGAAATAGCGTCATTCTGCGTATGCGCGGTGGACCAAGGGTATGAAAATAGACGTTTTGGAGCTAAGGGAGCCACTAATGATCCGATGGAGTTGAGTGAGGTATCAATGTGAAGGATTCGTGAAGGGGCATCTGATGGGCTGGGTGCTGGGTTGAAATAGCGTCATTCTGCGCATGCGCGACCGCCAAAGGGTATGGACATAGACGTTTTGGGGCTAGGGGAGCCCCTATTGGGCCGATTGGGACGAGTGAGGTATCAATGTAAAGCATTCAAGAAGGGGCAACTGATGGGCTAGTGGCTCGGGCGTTGTCATCACACTGCGCATGCGCGGTGGCCCAAGGGTATGGAAATAGACGTTTTGGAGCTAGGGGAGCCACTCATGGTCCGATCGGGTCGAGTGAGGTATCAATGTAAAGCATTCGGGAAGGGGCATCTGATGGACTAGTGGATCGGGCGTTGTCACTACGCTGCACATGCGCAGACAGGGAATTGTGGGAAATGGGTATGCAAATAGACGTTTTAGGGTCTAGGGGAGCCACTGATCTTCCGATAGAGTTGAGTGAGGTATCAAAGTGAAGCATTCGTGAAGGGGCATCCGCCTGGTCTAGTATGACGTGAGACTGACGTCATTCTTCGCATGCGCACTAGACAAAATGTATTGAAATGTGTGTTTTGGGGTCTAGAGGAGCCCCTAATGGGTCGATGGAGTTGAGTGAGGTGTCAATGTGAAGCTCTTGTGAAGGGGCATTCGCCTGGACTAGTGGTTCGGGGGTTGTCACCATTCTGCGCATGCGCAGACAGGGAATTGTGGGAAAAGGGTATGGAAATAGACGTTTTGGGATTTAGGGGAGCCCCTAATGGTCTGATAGAGTCATATGAGATATCCATGTGAAGCACACATGAGGGGGCATCTGACTGGACTAGTGGCTCGGCCGTTGTCAACATTCTGCGCATGCGCAGACAGGGAATTGTGGGAAAAGTGTATGCAAATAGACGTTTTGGGGTCTATTTGGGCCCCTGGTCGGCCTATGAGGTCGAGTGAGGTATTGTTGTAAAGGATACGTGAGGGGGCATCCGCCTGGACTAGTATGACGTGGAACTGACTTCATTCTGCGCATGCGCAGTAGACAAAATGTATGGAAATAGACGTTTTAGGGTCTAGGTGAACCACTAATGGTCCAATGGAGTTGAGTGAGGTATCAATGTAAAGCAGTCGTGAAGGAGCATCCAGTCATGGATGGGTGCATGTAAAATTAGGATTTTTTTCCCGAAAATATAAAAAGCGGAACACGGACTTTACCCCTAAAATAGAGGAAAACACCTATCAACCCTAGACAAAAGGGCTAATATCGGTCCTCAGGCTTATTGGGACCTGCCTATCAAGTCAATGGGGTGGATGCATGTAAAACTTTCTCCAGAAAAAAAGCGGAAAGCGGACTTTACCCCTAAAATAGGGGAAAACACCTATGAACCCTATCTCAATTCCGGAGCTCCAAGAGCTCCCGAGCTTCGAGTTCCAAGAGCTCCTAACTCCAAGAGCTCCGGAGCTCCGAAATCCAAGAGCTCCGGAGCTCCGACGGCACCACCGGGCGTTGACGGGCGTTGCTACAAGAGAACTCGGAGCTCCGGAGCTCCGAGTTCCAAGAGGTCCGGAGCTCCGAGTTCCAAGAGCTCCGGAGCTCCGAGTTCCAAGAGCTCCGGAGCTCCGAGTTCTCTTGTAACAACGCCCGCCAACGCCAAGCTCAACGCTTCAACGCCATGGTGAATTAGCCCAAAAGCTCTGATTTTTCTAGACACTAATTCATTGGAAGCGCAGTGACGTCCGTCAACGTTCATCGGTACATCCTAACATAACGCCTTGAAGCAATGAGGTAGATAAATGACAGAACAACAACAACAAAGATGATAGAACAACAACAATAACAAGTGTTTTCATGTAGTTTATTTTCCCCTCCATCATAACATACCCACGCTGGGGGAGCCGCGTTGGGTGTGTTTACAATTCAAGAAGTCTCTTGTCCAATCAGAGGCCGCCATTTGACATTGCACCTGCCATAGTCGTTCTTGTCCGTTAGATGTATACTCAGCTGCTCTTGTCCAAT
>JAVTVY010029162.1:0-12449 GCA_036873755.1 Hanleya hanleyi
CTTCCAGGTAATAGCACTGGCTGTTAGGTATCTTGTTACTCATATTTTCACTTTGTATTACGTACTATTTCTTGTAGTACACTGAATTATTGTGTGTTTGATATGGTTTCTCGGCCATAACCAATGTGAATTGTGTTAGTCCCAATAAAGAATTGAATTGAATTGAATTGAATTGAATTTCTATCACATCATACATTATTATGTATAGGGCATACACCGTCAACTATAATTATGAAATAACAGAATTATACCAAATCATGAGTATAGCTTTATCTATTAGCTTTTTTCCATGGCAACCTTCCCAGCCCTTATTGAATACATCACACCTGTGACGTATGCTACCGTTAAAGCTTTTCAGTAGACGCTGGAAATAGTAGACTTCGAAATGACACACCTTTTTGCATGCTGGGAGTTATGCTTGGTGCTCGCTTGAAATTGAACCTCAAGAGGTGTTAAATCTAACAGCTGTAATTAAGAATTTTTAAGCACACGAAGTGTGCGCAATGAAATTCTGATTTCATAAGCAAAACCGAGTAATATGTAATAGTGATATTCTCCATTAAAGTATGATATACAAGCCTTTGAAAGTAAACCGGAAATGGAAAATTTCCCAAGTCTCCCTTGTCCAAAATGGCTGAGTGCCATACAGTTCGAGAAGAGAGTGACTAAGAACAAACAAATTATTCATACTGTTACATGTGACATATGAAGATTGTATTTTGTGATTTATAATATTATGCTCGTCGAATAAACCAAAGTTCATGTTATGTTAGTTACATGTGTATTGGTATATAAAGATATAGGTGCTTAAATGTTCCTTGGGGTTATCTCCCCTGATCATGTCATGTTTAAATGCTCCTGTGAGTTATCTCCCTCATCCATCACACATTGGATGTACATCAGTCCTTTCCAGCACAATCAACACTTGAACGATTGAATTCTACGTCAGAGATAGATGTACTTCAAACTGTACTGTTGTAACTTTCACAAGATGAACCTTTTTTTGAATACAATTCCGATATCTTTAGGTTATTACGGTACTGAACATCCAAAATGCATTAAGATTCGGGATATACATGTACAATATACAGTACTGTAGATTAGTTAAATGTAAGCCACTCTGAATTCAGATATATACATTGGGTTGGATGGGTGGGACTATTACATCTTTCTCAGTTTTGCTTATAAATCAGAGCTATACTCATGAAATCAAAATTCTCAATTTCATATCGCAAAACCTCGTAAGATGTAATAGTGATATGTTCAAAGTCAACATTTTCGAAGTTGCTGTAAACTTTATCTTAAACCAAATATGACCGAAAATCTGTGACTACTTGGCACCTTCAACCAGTAGCCCTGGGCTATATTGCTAGATCCGTTCTATTTTTTATTTATTTATTTTTTGTACTGAACATTCCTATGAAGATAATCAAGGCACAACATTGGCTGCTGGGAGACTGATGTTTGACACAGACCTCCAGTATTGCTTGAACAATTTATATTCCGTGTTGTCTACATGATATAACATCAAAGTAGTTTATCAGTGACAATTCTTAATTAGCTTGTACAACACCGAGATTGGATCCTTGTCAAGGTTCATCGTCCTGGTCCCACCTCCTTGTGAGGTATTTTTAAGATATGTCAGATCTTGCATGAATCTGGTGACTGTTAGGGATCTCAATATGCAGCAGCAGAAGAACTGGCTGGCAAGAGCCCCAATACTTATTTCAATATGCCGCAACAGAAGAACTGGGTGGCAAAGGAGCCCCAGTACTTAACTCAATATTCTGCAACGAAAGAACTGGCTGGCAGGAGACCGAGTACCTTTGTTGGATACAATCTTATATCAGTCTCAATGAATGTGAACAGGTAAACCACACCGGCATTGCATGATAATGCACGAGAGGTATAAATGACATCTAATGACTTAATACAACTCCAGTATAGGGCATTACAATGTGAACCATGTAAATTATTGGGTTTCGCAATTGAGTTCATCCTCTCTATATTTGCATGTACATTTAGGCTTTGGCAAATGAGTGAAGAGATACACCACTGAAGTGATCATATTGAGAAAGAGGGATATGTTCTACTATATTGTCCGACAGAGTGGACCTGAACAAAACAAATGTGTCGTTCATAGACAACAAAAGCCACCAAAGTTTGCCATATTGGCTTGGAATGAGTTGATTAACTATACATTTCATCAGCTAGTTCTCGGCTTGGTGTGCAGCGATGTCAGCTGGAGCTGTCATGGCCCCAACACTTTTCACATTCGAAGGCATCTGTGGATATTGTCCATATCTGGGAAAGGGAGATAATCTCCAATTAGTAGGACTAGACTGTAGTACTCTGTTAAATCAAGAGTCCAATACTATAGGCTATTTCAGGACTGGTATTTGGCTACAGCATGCGGTCTGAACTGATTATCTTCCTCAGGAATAATATTAGATTAAAGTTTACAAGACAGCTTTGCGTACCCGTTATATATCTCAACACACTGTTCATACATGCAGCTGAGGCGATTTATTTTATTTTTATTTTATTATTATTATTATTTTTTATTTTTATATATATATGTATTTTTTTAATGTTGTTATTGACAATCCATATTGGCTTACGTTTATAATAGTAACTGTAGAGCGTATGGCATTGACTATTCAAATAATTGCTGAAAGCATAAAGATGAATTTCATGGGCCCTATTCGGGGCACTCTGACTCTGATCGACTCCACTGATATCTGTTGAAAACAACACAGAAATAGTCATCCTTAAGGAGTCTTCAGGTTTTAGCAGTGGGACAGAAATAGTCATCCTTAAGGAGTCTTCAGGTTTTAGCTCCTAGAATTTTTATGCCTAAATAGAATGTCAGATCTTTCACCTTTGGTGAATCTTAGTTGGCAACTAGTTATACCTATTGGGGTTATCACTTATTCTAAACTCCCCCACCGATTTCCAAGTTGCCAAATTGCCTGTGACAGGAATTTGATTCTGTCCCTAGAATTATGGATTTGTTGGGCCATATATGGAACTTTATTGACACACAGCATCGATGCAGTAGACTGGTAATGTAGTCATACAAATAAGAACAAAAGGGTGCCTATATGTCGGATCACAAACCAAATGAGCGATCTCAAGTAGCAACTGATGACCAAGTAAGAATGATCACTCGCGCTGATCTGTCCTCCCCTACCGGTTTGTCCACACAAACAAGTTATTTATAATATTCCAAGTTGCAAGACTATTCTCAGGTCCAAAATTCTGTGCGCCGAAGACAGTACAAAATGTAATGTTTGATGGATTGTCTAAAATATACATGACAGCAAGTACGATATGTATCAGGATCAACTGTTGCATCCACAGGAATCTTGATATTCTTTATTTAGAATAAATTTAATTCTGGCTGAACAATTTGGAACAAGGGGAACAACTCTGTGATCACATGAAGTGAGTTTTCTCTCTTTAACGGATTGTAGAGCCTGTCGGCTTTGACTTTCACCTGAAGAGTATAGTAAGCACATCTCCTTCATGAGATGCACATCACCTTGTGTTTCTTTTGGAACGCTGTGCTGGTGGATTTCAAATAGGTTCATAAACAACTCAGGAAATCTGAAGGTATTATTTCTAGATAGCTGTGTGACTGTTTGAAATTACTTAATTGAATTCAATTAAAGTCAGATGACAGCCAAAACAATATCAATTGTCTGCCCAAGTGCCACAAGTGGCCCAGTTCATTACAGTAGTGGTTCATTACCACTTTTAATTGAATTTAGTAGCATATTTAGATGGTCATTTTTACTGGCAGTTATTACACAGAGACAAATATTTAGCCGAGTAATGGTTATCCACACTAGATTTGTTCACATTAGCAATGTTCAGTGTGTGACTATAACCAGTGTGTTCAAGACCATTCTGAATGCATAATAGCTCATATGGCACAAGGAAACTGGCCAATCCAAACCAAGTCATCCATTACTGAAAGGCATATCTGACTGAACAGGTATCTGGCTCATGCAGAAGACTGGTAATTCTCAATTTTCTCAAATCTATCCATAGTAGAGATGCATATAGATATATTCATGCAGTTTGCAAAGTTATTGCAACATGTTTGTAAAGTAAACTGGGAGCAGCTATAGGCTTTCAGTCTGATAGTTGGTATCATGAAAATGTTGATATCATGAAAATGGCTACTATAAAACTATGAGAAGTATTCTGTAGTAAGGGAAGCTACAGAAATTTAAACAACTTGTGTACTGTATACAGGTAATATGTCTGTATTTTAACTGCTAAGCTTGATTTAATCAATGCAATTGTAGTCTGTTGCCAGGGCACATTTATAGGGCATTTTACATATATTACTTGACCCAAAAGAGAAACACCTAGGCTAGGAGTTCCCAGGTAACATTGTATAAGTCTCAATCCATAGTTTTCAGATTTTGAATTGGAAGAATCCACCCAGATGTGGGCTCAGCCTTAATAAAGTAAGAATGGTGATTTCTTCACTAATTGTTTCCATGAGTAGAAGTATATTAGACCATTGGAACTAGCAAGGACTAGATTTTTTACAAAACTCCAGTCTTAGACCAGCTTGCACAATCGCATCCATGATTCCCCTCTCGTTTGTAAAACTCTCATAAACCAAGACTTAAGAGTGGATGGTCAATGTATCAGGCTTCATTGCATTGCTTGAGAGCTAGGTTTAGATCTGGCATTTCATTGCCAACAAATTATGTATAAATTTACATTGGTCGATTTATTGAGGGAATTTGTGAGAGCCCAGTAAATGACAGTAATTTCTGTATTGTTAGCTCTAATGAGCAACATCATTGGCATCATAGGCTCATTTTATATTCTACCCAATTTGGTGTACTGTATTGCCGCCGGGTTATTCAATATATGTTTATATTACGAATGCCCCAGTTTTCGACACCTCATGCTCGAACATGCGTCCTACGTACTGACAAAGAACTATATCACTTAAGTGGAGTAGGATTTGTAAAGAATTATTATTAAGTCCTCGTCTGAATTAGTTTCGACGTTACAGGAAAATAAATCATGTTCTCATATTTGAGACACGTTTGATCGTGGCGAAGACCATGCCGCTTTTCTGCATAGCGTTTGCAATGCCATTAAAACCTGCTTCTAAACCCAAATCCTCGCAACATCGGGATTTTCCGGTACTAAAGAAGAAAGTGATTCCATTCTTGAATTTATCGGACATTATTATCAACCGATGGCTCTAAAATCTCAAGACGATGGATTTTTTGGAGCTCATTCATATATGCTGGAAGCTTCATTTTGTAACCCAAAATCCTCGACAAGAGCGGGATTTTCCGGGTCCAAAAGATATTCAGGGAGAAAGTTTTCTTTCTTTCTTGAATTTATCAGTCATTATAATCAACCGATAGCTCTAAAATCTCAAGATAACCTTGGATTTTTCTGAGCTCATTCGATGATAGACACTGTATGGCACAAAGCCATTTTGGAGAAGGGCGACTTGGGAAATTTTCCATTTCCGGTTTACTTTCAAAGGCTTGTATATCATACTTTAATGGAGAATATCACTATTACATCTTACGAGGTTTTGCGATATGAAATTGGAATTGATGCAAGCTGTAGTGTGAAAGCGGTCTTTCGACTTTGACGAAGAAAATCTTTCGTGGACGACGGCTGTATATTAAATGTAGAATCTGACGCCCAACTCCTTAATGAGTGGGACCAAGTAGCCTAACTCCTTAATGAGCGGGACCAAGTAGTCTAACTCCTTAATGAGCGGGACCAAGTAGCCTAACTCCTTAATGAGCGGGACCAAGTAGCCTAACTCCTTAATGAGCGGGACCAAGTAGCCTAACTCCTTAATGAGCGGGACCAATTAGCCTAACTCCTTAATGAGCAGGACCAAGTAGCCTAACTCCTTAATGAGCGGGACCAAGTAGCCTAACTCCTTAATGAGCGGGACCAAGTAGCCTAACTCCTTAATGAGCGGGACCAAGTAGCCTAACTCCTTAATGAGCGGGACCAAGTAGCCTAACTCCTTAATGAGCGGGACCAAGTAGCCTAACTCCTTAATGAGCGGGACCAAGTAGCCTAACTCCTTAATGAGCGGGACCAAGTAGCCTAACTCCTTAATGAGCGGGACCAAGTAGCCTAACTCCTTAATGAGCGGGACCAATTAGCCTAACTCCTTAATGAGCGGGACCAAGTAGCCTAACTCCTTAATGAGCAGGACCAAGTAGCCTAACTCCTTAATGAGCGGGACCAAGTAGCCTATCTCCTTAATGAGCGGGACCAAGTAGCCTTGCGTTATAGTTCTAATTTGAAGAAAAAAAAATGTATTCTAGTAATAATATTCATTATCACGATAAGTTGACGAGAAGTCAATGTGCCCAAAATGTGCTGGATCTCCATCGTCCACATCGACAAAATGTATAGGCTACGATTCAAAGACGGCTTACCATAAGTATTCATCATATCCAGCCATGCTTCATCCGACAAAGCCATACCATGACAGAAATCAGATGTGCCATAACTAAACCAGTTGTTTTATTTTTTTCGGAGTTCCGAATCACATTCGTGACTTCATGACCTCTCCGACTTTACTCATATCTGAGCAGATTAGAAACCAGGAAATATGTCGTATATTCCATGCTCTGTGATGTCAGTTGTCATTATTCGTATTTGTATTAACTTCAGAGCCGCTCACGTGTCCTCTAGCGTATTCTCAGTATAATCACAGCTTGCTTCAGAACACGGCGAATTGCCCTGTAATATCGTCCGTTCATTGGCTGTTACTTCGAAGAGACATTTCAATTAATAGTTGCAGAGTGTAAGGTTGCATGCAAGGGTGGTCCAGATTATACATAGAGCCACGCAGATATTGCAAAAGAATGAACAAACGTTTACTGTCGAAATCTGACGGGATACGGTACTCAAAATGGCGGGCTGGCTCGATTCGCCGAACAAAAATGACGGACTACGACCGGTACGTGAGTACTTCATACAAAATTTGAGGCTCAAAACTGTCGAAATAATGCATTGCGAATTATTACTGCTTCTATGGCTATTGACAGTTATAGTTTGCAGGCCGATGCATGTATCTGGATAAAATGATGGTCTAGCAGATATCTATGTTGCATCTTCCCTAGGCAAGACCAGTCCTTACACTAGCGCTCCACTCCTATGTTGTTGCTGCGCTTGTAAACATAGTATTTCGTAGTAAAATTGTATCAATGGGAATAATAGACTTAGTTGAGTGACGTCACGACCAAGCGTAGTAACTTATTTTCTCACGCTACACGTATTATCCAATCAGCGTGTTTGAAATGTTATTTACCTAGGTGCATACAATAAAATATGTCATGACCATATGTCCCTAATAACACCGCAATTATGTGATAAAATGGGTATCCATGCTGGCTGAATAAGTCATATGTATATGGGGTCAGAAACAAGGAAGCTGTAGCTGCCACACGGATATATATTTTTGTAGCATGATGAATTACGGGCTGGGTTAAAGGTGGCTGTCACGATAATACACGCCTTGCCGGTCGTCTAAAAATAGCAAATACCTCCATGTTTCCTTCCCATAGTGCAATGCGAACCACGAGTAAACTTTTGTCGCACGCATGCTGTAATATAGGCACGGACTGAGGATTGATGAGAAAAGTTATTTCAAAGGATTTTTACATGATTTCTTTAGACTTCTTTCACTGTAGAACAGTTCAGTGATAGTTCAGGTCCCTGTCAGCTTCTGTCACTGTCTATAAACAAACTTATAAAGGCGATTTTCCCCAGGTCCATGTTGAAGGCATTACTGTGTCCGAAACTTGCTCTTGAAAAAGGGGCAATAACTCTTCTTTTTTGCCACTTTCAGCCGACAGGCTGTCACGATAATTATGGATATCTTAGGATGATTTCCGTACAAGCATCAGATACATCTTTCAATATTCAGTCGTCGTCCAGAAAAGAATTTCAGCTTCAATAACCGAAAGACCTATTTCATTAGACAGGTAAAATAAGTTACATTTGTCCCATTTTAATTCCAATGAATGAGTTCTCCGGTGGCAATATGGAATATTTCTTAAGCTTGTGCCACCGTGCTGTAATGATCAACAGTTTTAATTCCCACCACTGATCATACTTACCAGGGAGTGTGTTGTCCAAGAAACATGCCAGGACACCAGCAACGAATAGCGGAGAGCCTAATATGGCAGTTATAGCATGGTTCAACTCCGGAATACCTAAACCATGATATTAGATCTACAGGAATTAACTTCAAAAATAATATAGAGATGATCTTACACGAGTGGCTATTTAATATGAAAGTTATGACACGAGTTGAGTAAGTTTTATATGTTGCGAGTGTCATAACTTTCATATTAAATTGCCACGAGTGTAAGATTCTGTTTATCACATAACTATTTTTAAGTAAATTATAAACGCAATAATTCAAAAGACTTTATTACCAAATCTACCTCAAAATTTTATTCTCGACGAAAAAACGGCCCTGGCTCAGGCGCATCACAGCCTTACAAGTTGCTGTATACGCTAAGCCGATATAATTCCAAGATTCAACAGAGCTTGAGCACCTCCCTCTAAAGCTGTTCAGTTTTCACAGTATTTCAAAATATCGTACACCATTTCACAACAGAATGAAGTAAGTTTAATTTGTTAATTGGCTGTTCTTCATACATTATTTATTTTGGATCATGTCATTCCACGAGTTACACTCGTGTTAGCTGCATGTCGTCATCATGCGCGCGACAGGTTGGCGAGTTCTCGGCGAGGTGACCACATGCTAGATCAGCTTGAATACGTATTCCGTTTGAAGTCTCTAATCATCCAGATCTATATTGCAAGAAAAAGCAAACATAGGGAAGAATCCATGCAGATATTCCAAAAGAATGATCAAACGTTTACTGTCGAGATCTGACAGTATACGGTACTCAAAATGGCGGGCTGGCTCGATTCGCCAAACAACCATGACGGACTACGACCGGTACGTGAGTAATTTATACAAAATTTGAAGCTCAAAACTGTCGAAATAATGCATTGCAAATCATTGCTGCTTGTATGGCTATTGACAATTATAATTTGCAGGCCGATGCATGTATCTGGATAAAATGATCGTCTTGCAGATATCTATGTTGTTGTTTAGCCCAGGAATGGCTGTAGTCTCGAATTGCTGTGTAACCGACTACAGCCCAGGTTCCTCCTATACACAATACATCCCACACATTGAACTTTGAATGACATTGTCCAATATTCTAACTGTACACGAAATAAAACGGCAGCGAATAGTAATAAACTATACCTCATTTTCTTCTACATTGGTCCTTCTCGCCGCCTGCCAACTCTCAACACTTAATAATTTCTCGTTCTTGAGATATCATCTTTTAATCACGCCTTCACGGAGTTTTCTGACATATTTTGGACTCATATTTCGAATGTCTCAGCATAACGAAGATAGCCACGCCCACCTACACGTGCATGCGTTGGACTGTCATCGAACTGGCCCGAAAAATCACGCATGCGCCACGGCTTGTATTCAAATGACACCGCCATCTCCGGCAAAGTCCGTGCAAGGGAAATTTACATGACTGACAGTTGAATGGCGGTAAGCTGAATATTCAAATCCCTGAGAATCTTGAACAATTGATGATAACTTAAGAATGAGGGAATACCGAGAATTCTAACTTGTAGGGAAGTGACAAAATACTACAAGGAGAATAACGAGGTACATTTTATTATCACCAGCTACTGTGTTCTTGTATGTGCAGCCGTTAAATCTTCCGAAACGCAGGCGTTTCGGAAGTCAAAACTTCGTGGTATGAAATGTAAAGGGAAGGAACTACAGCTGTGCAGGGAAGAACAGCCACGCCCACCTACACAGCAAAGGTTCTATAGCTATGTTGTTGTTGCCTTAGTAAACATAGTATTTCGTAGTAAAATTTTATCAATGGGAAAAATAGTTCAGTGACGTCACTACCAAGCGTAGTAATTTATTTTCTCACGCTAAATGTATTATCCAATCAGCGTGTTTGAAAGTGTTATTCACCTAGGTGCATACGATAAATATGCCATGACCATATGTCCCTAATAACACCGCAGTTATGTGATAAAATGCGATAACAATATAGTGATAATAGAACGTCAAATGTCATTTGATTTTGATATATAACGGTTAAAGGATTTGCGAATCGTTTTAAGATTTTAGCAAAACTATAAAATTCCTGAATGGTATATTATATGATGAAGTGCATTGATAATTTCGGGGGATTTTTATCATACTTTCTGGGATTAGTTCATGTAATTGAGAGCAGGGCTGATGAAAACGTGGCTAATTGCACCAGTAAATGAGAGCAGGGCTGATGAAAACGTGGCTATAATTGCATCAGTAAATGAGAGCAGGGCTGATGAAAACGTGGATAATTGCACCAGTAAATGATAGCAGGGCTGATGAAAACGTGGATAATTGCACCAGTAAATGATAGCAGGGCTGATGAAAACGTGGCTAATTGCACCAGTAAATGAGAGCAGGGCTGATGAAAACGTGGCTAATTGCACCAGTAAATGAGAGCAGGGCTGATGAAAACGTGGCTAATTGCACCAGTAAATGAGAGAAGGGATGATGAACACGTGGCTAATTGCACCAGTAAATGAGAGCAGGGCTGACGAATACGTGGCTAATTGCACCAGGAAATAAGAGCAGGGCTGATGAAAACGTGGATAATTGCACCAGTAAATGAGAGCAGGGCTGATGAAAACGTGGCTAATTGCATCAGTAAATGAGAGCAGGGCTGATGAAAACGTGGCTAATTGCACCAGTAAATGAGAGCAGGGTTGATCAAAACGTGGCTAATTGCAGCGGTAAATGAGAGCAGGGCTGATGAAAACATGGCTAATTGCATCGGTAAATGAGAGCAGGGCTGATGAAAACGTGGCTAATTGCACCGGTAAATGAGAGCAGGGCTGATGAAAACGTGGCTAATTGCAGCGGTAAATGAGAACAGGGCTGATTAAAACGTGGCTAATTGCACCGGTGAATGAGAGCAGGGCTGATGAAAACATGGCTAATTGCACCGGTAAATGAGAGCAGGGCTGATGAAAACGTGGCTAATTGCACCAGTAAATGAGAGCAGGGCTGATGATTACATGGCTATAATTGCAGCGGTAAATGAGAGTGAGGCTGATTAAAACATGGCTAATTGCACCGGTAAATGAGAGCAGGGCTGATGATTACATGGCTATAATTGCAGCGGTAAATGAGAGCAGGGCTGATTAAAACATGGCTAATTGCACCGGTAAATGAGAGCAGGGCTGATGAAAACGTGGCTAATTGCACCAATAAATGAGAGCAGGGCTGATGAAAACGTGGCTAATTGCACCAGTAAATTATGTAATGTCGGTAAATTGTAGCTATATAATTAACAAAGAAAAATTCTATCGATTTCATCAAACGTTCATTGAAACGTTGAGAGTCACGAAAATGCATACAGTGTATATCCTAGATGGAATAAGCCAGCTGCAGATGGACTATTTGAAACAGTACACGTGAACTATTTGAAAAGAAAAAAAAATACACGTCGCAACGTCTTATTCAGAGGTGATATCGCGAGACCACTCCGTTTCGTTTGATAACGGATGATGCTGATTGAGCGAGAGACATGCGCAAATCAAACAGAGGATGAATCTGACAGTTCATATCTGATACATATCTGATACTAAGATAATGATGAGCACTATGAATATCTACATTTCATCGCGTTCAAACGACGCCTTGCTCCGGATTAAACACAATGATACAAAAGTTAAGAAACATTTCGTCCGAGACACTGTATTCTTTTATCCCATCCCGCCAAACTGGGCGATCTCTACTACTGAAGTCTGGTACATACGACCAAATTATCCTTGAAAGCCAGGACGTCTAAGAACGAAGCTGCGCAAGCGCATTGCTACGTCAATCTATCCTTCGCACCACGTGAATTATGTAAATTACAAGCGTCTGGTCCGTCATTCACAATTCAGCCGTCGTCCATTAAAGAATATCCGCGTCCATAATCCAAATACCTATCCATATTCCTTTTAACCGCATTCCTGCAAGAGAGGAGCGGTCAACAGTTTTCAATGAGGCCGGCAAGACATCATGATGTTCCAAAAATATCAAATCCGTATCGCTGATCAGTATTCTTAAGCCATATGATATTCGTTTTAAAGTAGTCATCTGGAGAATGATGTATCTCAGTCATGCTTTGATTGTGACTGTTCATATGATGACCATGATGATCATAAAGTACATGGGTTCATACGGCCCTTAGCCCCTGGTTAAGCGGAATTAGACACAAGTTATGAAACGTAACGCCATAGATCTTGCACGGTACGCTCGTATTTTGCTATCAGCATGCGATATGTATCGCCAAATTTGAGAAACTTTGTGATATAGCCCAGCT
>JAVTVY010029163.1:0-13036 GCA_036873755.1 Hanleya hanleyi
CACATTTTGGGTTTTTCCACTGAAATATCATATTTACCATAAAAATCCCCAAAATCTGAATTTTTTTGCATCTTTTTTAAAAATTTATTGAAAAATCCAGAAACAGTTTAGGGATATTTTTATTTAGGTATAGGATTCACAGATGTATGCAGAATGCATGTGTAGGCCTACTAGTTTATGAGCTCGCACAAGTAAATTAATTTGTGATTGCTCGTATTATAAAATTTGATATCGTCGGAAATCGAACCATTCAGGATCAGTTTGGATTACTTATTCAGTCGCTCCTGCCACTTCTTTGTTTGCTGATGGTGTGACTGCTCACATGCTCCCAAATATCATTTGGATTGGTTGAATTTAATGTGTCTAGTAGGGCTCGGACCACTAAAAAAAAGTCCCTAGCCGTTAACCCCTCTAAATAACCTCTGCCATAGAGGACAAGTTTTTGTGCTGATTTTTTCCCCAGCTTCCTTTTGATAATGAGACAAGGGCTTGCATGGCCAACATTAAGCATGACAAGTGCCCTTTTGAGTTGTGACTTTTATTTTGAATTCACTGCATAATTCATGCCAGTCTGAGGCACTATATGCAGGTGCGTAGACTCTGCTTTTTGGAGGTAAGTTATTCGCCGGAAGTACAGTGCTTGCCAACAGGACGCTCTAGCTCGAAATTTTGATGGGCGACCCCTGCCAAGAAGTAGATGGCGATGCAGGACTTGAATGGAACTACAAACTGCCAAGAGATGAAAGTCCAAAAATAATTAATAAATCAGCCAGGTGCACTTTCATTAACATGGCCGTCAATGTAAATTTAATAGTGGTCCGAGCCCTAAAAGCGTAAACACAGAATACATATGTCACCGGTTCAGGTAAGTCATACTAGGAGGCTGGATGACAACCTCTCACTGATGTCGATTTCATAGTTTAGTGATAAAGATGGCGGAGTTGTATACCACGTGGAGAGCAAAATATTTCGAAAAAATTAATTATAATAGCCAATTAGGCTCGAATGGAGCATGTTTACTGTGGACTGGGGTGCAGAAGAAGCAGCCACCCCATTATGGAGTGATTAATATCCAGCCTTTTGGAAAGAAAACATGGAGAATAATTCACGTTCATCGTTTGAAATTTATTTTGCATCATAATATAAATTTAGAAGAATTCACCAGTGACATAAGCCACTTATGTCATCAGTCAAGTTGTCACAATATTGCACACCTGAGTGCAGTTCTAAGTCAGTTTTGTTAATAATCAGAGACAGAGGTGTAGGGCCATGGAGAAATGTTCAGACCATGTATTTTTGGGTAAACAGGATCCAAATTGTTTGTTCAGGGGCACACCTGAATTCACGCATTAACAGGTGAGACCAACACATCAGGGGAGACAACTCTTGTTCTTTATAATGTGGTCTTTCTCAAAGTCAGGCATGTGTCTTTTCTTGTAGCCTTATCTTCTTTCTTTTGCCTTATCTTTTGCCTTATAGCTTTTATATAGTATTAAAGTTTAATTGCTTTATTGTACATTTTTCTTCTTTTAACCTCTGGCCTCTGTTTATATGATCTTTCATAATCGCATTGCTTTTGTTTTGTTGTAGGTTTTTGCAGGCAGATGAGCTGAGTTTCTAGGGGTGCAGGGAGTGCTTCAAGTTTCTTATGCTGTGATGTTGCTTCACCGAGATTCAGTCTTAAGACTGTGGATCCAGCTCTCGCTGCCGCATTGGTAGGAAAGTTCATATTTTTTGACACTGAGGCACAGAATGCCCTGTTTGTTCCTTCTGACTTACATGTGTTTGCAATTTGGTTTCAAGGGCTGGCTGCTGCATGCAATTTCATATTCAATATTTTTCGCACCAGTATTCTGTCATTGTCATCCAAATTTAACCACTTAATGTTGTTTGCACTCAGACTTCTAGATTTTCTTCCACCAACTAGTATTAACCCCTCCACCACAAACTATAGCATGCCTTCTACAACTTCCACAGTTTCCATCATAACAGTCAATTGTTGCATCCAACACCTTAATGTTGAAAGCGACGTTAAACCCTATTCACTCACTCACTCACTCACTCCAACACCTTAGGTAGTCTTTGTACTATTTCAGTTATGTCCCCTGCATAAGTTGGTTTCCAGCATAATCCTCTTTTCACCTCACTGACGGCAAATTGTGGAAGTGGGCAGGTAGGTGTAATGGTGGCGTGGTCCTGTTTTGCCTTATTTCACATATCTTGCAGTTTCCCAGCATGCAACAGTCTCAGACCTATCCTCCCCTGCTCTGCTGGAGCCTTTTGCATACTTTTCTGCTAAATCCGGCTTCTTCGACTCCTTCGGATGTAATAGTTTTGCCTTCCCAGACCTTCCTTCCTCATCCATCATAACCAACTCTGGTGACTTTGCTGAATTCCTCTCTGTCATACCTGGGGTGCCATGCTGATTTTGGCTCATTCTGTTTAGTTGTTTCCACCTCTTCAGAGTTTTTTATGATGCCTGAAGTTGAGGGTGTCTCCTGTGCATGGCAGACTTTTTGGGGAAGTAATTTATGACCCAATTTGAACCGGGTGACCAAGCTCCCTCGCTTTCCTTTCTTAACTCGCTTCCGTTTCTTCGAGTTTCGCATGCTGATCTGGTGATGTTTTAGAGATGTGATGAGATAGCCATGTAATTGGTAAAGTTTATATACTATCTGTCTCTATGACAAAAGTGTGTGTCAATTGATCTGACACCTTTCATCATAGGCTGATCACAGTAATGTATTGCACGTATCACCCTAATGGATACACATGATTATGTGTCTTATGGTATGCAGGAGTGAAATCAGGGTCTTGCTATTTATTTTTTTTGCCACTGCCTGGCATTTATTTGTGTATTAGATGTCCCCCTTTCATACAGACCAGAATTTGACAGGTACACATTTTGAGTTTTTCCACTGAAATATCATATTTACCATAAAAATCCCCAAAATCTGAATTTTTTTGCATCTTTTTTAAAAATTTATTGAAAAATCCAGAAACAGTTTAGGGATATTTCTATTTAGGTATAGGATTCACAGATGTATGCAGAATCCATTTTGAGACTGATCAGCTCCTCAGTGACAGGAGTTTTCTTGGTTTAGGCAATGCCATAAGGCACCCCACACTATAGTGAATACATGTGTATTGTGAAGAAAGATGGGGGTAGATGTAGTTAATGGTTCATATTCCGAGACATATTTGATGGAAGTAGCTCAGATAGGCTAACATGAAATGGTAAGTGGACAGGTCACATGCCTCCCAAATGTCATTTGGATTGGTTGAATTTAATGTGTCTAGTAGGGCTCGGACCACTAAAAAAAAGTCCCTAGCCGTTAACCCCTCTAAATAACCTCTGCCATAGAGGACAAGTTTTTGTGCTGATTTTTTCCCCAGCTTCCTTTTGATAATGAGACAAGGGCTTGCATGGCCAACATTAAGCATGACAAGTGCCCTTTTGAGTTGTGACTTTTATTTTGAATTCACTGCATAATTCATGCCAGTCTGAGGCACTATATGCAGGTGCGTAGACTCTGCTTTTTGGAGGTAGTTATTCGCCGGAAGTACAGTGCTTGCCAACAGGACGCTCTAGCTCGAAATTTTGATGGGCGACCCCCGCCAAGAAGTAGATGGCGATGCAGGACTTGAATGGAACTACAAACTGCCAAGAGATGAAAGTCCAAAAATAATTAATAAATCAGCCAGGTGCACTTTCATTAACATGGCCGTCAATGTAAATTTAATAGTGGTCCGAGCCCTAAAAGCGTAAACACAGAATACATATGTCACCGGTTCAGGTAAGTCATACTAGGAGGCTGGATGACAACCTCTCACTGATGTCGATTTCATAGTTTAGTGATAAAGATGGCGGAGTTGTATACCACGTGGAGAGCAAAATATTTCGAAAAAATTAATTATAATAGCCAATTAGGCTCGAATGGAGCATGTTTACTGTGGACTGGGGTGCAGAAGAAGCAGCCACTCCATTATGGAGTGATTAATATCCAGCCTTTTGGAAAGAAAACATGGAGAATAATTCACGTTCATCGTTTGAAATTTATTTTGCATCATAATATAAATTTAGAAGAATTCACCAGTGACATAAGCCACTTATGTCATCAGTCAAGTTGTCACAATATTGCACACCTGAGTGCAGAAGTCAGTTTTGTTAATAATCAGAGACAGAGGTGTAGGGCCATGGAGAAATGTTCAGACCATGTATTTTTGGGTAAACAGGATCCAAATTGTTTGTTCAGGGGCACACCTGAATTCACGCATTAACAGGTGAGACCAACACATCAGGGGAGACAACTCTTGTTCTTTATAATGTGGTCTTTCTCAAAGTCAGGCATGTGTCTTTTCTTGTAGCCTTATCTTCTTTCTTTTGTCTTATCTTTTGCCTTATAGCTTTTATATAGTATTAAAGTTTAATTGCTTTATTGTAGATTTTTCTTCTTTTAACCTCTGGCCTCTGTTTATATGATCTTTCATAATCTCATTGCTTTTGTTTTGTTGTAGGTTTTTGCAGGCAGATGAGCTGAGTTTCTAGGGGTGCAGGGAGTGCTTCAAGTTTCTTATGCTGTGATGTTGCTTCACCGAGATTCAGTCTTAAGACTGTGGATCCAGCTCTCGCTGCCGCATTGGTAGGAAAGTTCATATTTTTGACACTGAGGCACAGAATGCTCTGTTTGTTCCTTCTGACTTACATGTGTTTGAAATTTGGTTTCAAGGGCTGGCTGCTGCATGCAATTTCATATTCAATATTTTTCGCACCAGTATTCTGTCATTGTCATCCAAATTTAACCACTTAATGTTTTTTGCACTCAGACTTCTAGATTTCTTCCACCAACTAGTATTAACCCCTCCACCACAAACTATAGCATGCCTTCTACAGCTTCCACAGTTTCCATCATAACAGTCAATTGTTGCATCCAACACCTTAATGTTGAAAGCGACGTTAAACCCTATTCACTCACTCACTCACTCACTCCAACACCTTAGGTAGTCTTTGTACTATTTCAGTTATGTCCCCTGCATAAGTTTGTTTCCAGCATAATCCTCTTTTCACCTCACTGACGGCAAATTGTGGAAGTGGGCAGGTAGGTGTAATGGTGGCGTGGTCCTGTTTTGCCTTATTTCACATATCTTGCAGTTTCCCAGCATGCAGCAGTCTCAGACCTATCCTCCCCTGCTCTGCTGGAGCCTTTTGCATACTTTTCTGCTAAATCCGGCTTCTTCGACTCCTTCGGATGTAATAGTTTTGCCTTCCCAGACCTTCCTTCCTCATCCATCATAACCAACTCTGGTGACTTTGCTGAATTCCTCTCTGTCATACCTGGGGTGCCATGCTGATTTTGGCTCATTCTGTTTAGTTGTTTCCACCTCTTCAGAGGTTTTTATGATGCCTGAAGTTGAGGGTGTCTCCTGTGCATGGCAGACTTTTTGGGGAAGTAATTTATGACCCAATTTGAACCGGGTGACCAAGCTCCCTCGCTTTCCTTTCTTAACTCGCTTCCGTTTCTTCGAGTTTCGCATGCTGATCTGGTGATGTTTTAGAGATGTGATGAGATAGCCATGTAATTGGTAAAGTTTATATACTATCTGTCTCTATGACAAAAGTGTGTGTCAATTGAGCTGACACCTTTCATCATAGGCTGATCACAGTAATGTATTGCACGTATCACCCTAATGGATACACATGATTATGTGTCTTATGGTATGCAGGAGTGAAATCAGGGTCTTGCTATTTATTTTTTTTGCCACTGCCTGGCATTTATTTGTGTATTAGATTTCCCCCTTTCATACAGACCAGAATTTGACAGGTACACATTTTGAGTTTTTCCACTGAAATATCATATTTACCATAAAAATCCCCAAAATCTGAATTTTTTTGCATCTTTTTTAAAAAATTATTGAAAAATCCAGAAACAGTTTAGGGATATATCTATTTAGGTATAGGATTCACAGATGTATGCAGAATGCATTTTGAGACTGATCAGCTCCTCAGTGACAGGAGTTTTCTTGGTTTAGGCAATGCCATAAGGCACCCCACACTATAGTGAATACATGTGTATTGTGAAGAAAGATGGGGGTAGATGTAGTTAATGGTTCATATTCCGAGACATATTTGATCGAAGTAGCTCAGATAGGCTAACATGAAATGGTAAGTGGACAGGTCACATGCCTCCCAAATGTCATTTGGATTGGTTGAATTTAATGTGTCTAGTAGGGCTCGGACCACTAAAAAAAAGTCCCTAGCCGTTAACCCCTCTAAATAACCTCTGCCATAGAGGACAAGTTTTTGTGGTGATTTTTTCCCCAGCTTCCTTTTGATAATGAGACAAGGGCTTGCATAGCCAACATTAAGCATGACAAGTGCCCTTTTGAGTTGTGACTTTTATTTTGAATTCACTGCATAATTCATGCCAGTCTGAGGCACTATATGCAGGTGCGTAGACTCTGCTTTTTGGAGGTAAGTTATTCGCCGGAAGTACAGTGCTTGCCAACAGGACGCTCTAGCTCGAAATTTTGATGGGCGACCCCCACCAAGAAGTAGATGGCGATGCAGGACTTGAATGGAACTACAAACTGCCAAGAGATGAAAGTCCAAAAATAATTAATAAATCAGCCAGGTGCACTTTCATTAACATGGCCGTCAATGTAAATTTAATAGTGGTCCGAGCCCTCATGTCCTATTAGAAATCAAGGAAAATGTATCAATCATGCAGTGAGGTTCTACCGATTTATCTCCATCTCGCCGCAACAAACTCAGATCAGCGCGATTCCGCGGAAAAATGAAATCTCGGATCTAATGCCGAAAGACGGACAATAACTGGAATATTTACTCGAAGTAATACAAAACTTGACCTCATGTCTCGTCGTTAACCTTTTTTGATTTGCACTGGGCTTGGGATGATAATGATGACAAATAGTTCATATGTTCATTGCCCTTCATTATGGACCTACTCAGAGGCATGTAACGTGCGTGTTCAACAATAATGCACATGTCGCAATTAAGGGTACCTCATTCAGTGGGATTTAGACCATGACAAAACACTTTTCCATGGTGGCAACACACCTCATGGTATTCTGCAGACCTTCCTCTTTAAAATGACATATAGAAAATGTACTCCCCAGGGGGGTGCAAAATCATTGAAATCTAGAGCACTTTTGGGGGGCTATCTCATGGACTATAATGGTATATAGATAGATCAAAAGTTTGCTCCTCGGTCCAAGTTAACCCTATCTGGCCTGCGCTTTTTCGGCCCCCCCTAATTATTTTTCTTATCCCTTCAGCTAGGGGCTGAAACTTACCACACGATACCCTTGGGTCAAGCTCTACCAGGAAATGTAAAAAAATCCAAGATGGCCGCTTTGATGACGTCACAGTGACGTCATTTTCAAAAACGGCATTTTTTGGTCGATTTTTCCGTCGAATTTTCCGAATTTTTTAGTTATGCAATTTTCCCGCAAAAACTGTATGATGAATTGGTAAATATTAATGTGATGTGAAATAAAATAGTTCTTGCCCACTTTTCATCGCGGAAAAGCAGAAATTTTGAAGAAATATGACAAAAACATCACTTTTCTGGTAACCCACGTGGCCGCCATCTTGAATTTACCCATGATCCTCTGCTCAGGGGGTTATGCAAATAGGCTCAAAATGACCCCAATATGATAAACTATAAAGTCAAGGAGTTGTCGTTCCGGAGATAGCGCAGGAAGTTTGATAGGGGGGGCCATAATGCCCCCCCCCGGACAGGTAGGGTTAAAACAGGAAATTTCTCCGAATGATTTCTTTAAAAAAACACAGCCAGTCATCCTTGGAACCATACATGTAATTTTTGATATAAATAAGTATTTTTATATAAAAATAAATCAATAAATCCCACACAGCGCACTTAAATGATGTACGGAAATCCGTTAATTTCAGTTACTCGTTTATTTTTCTATTTTTTATAATAAGGGTTTATTTGTGGGATAACGGCTTCCAATCGAGACGTATATCTCAGAGAGCGCCTAGCATAATGAACTTGCACCTGTCAAAAAGGCGTCAGAATTCCTTCTTTTCATACAAATGCAATCAAATCGCAGTATTTTACGTCTGAATTAAAAAAAATCCCAGAAGGAACTGTATACAGTGAGAAGGTACACGGTTTCGACTTCTCGGGTTTCCACATGAGAATTTGGAAATAATGGGGAGAGGGACTGTCCCAAATCACTTGTTGGTCTCACTTTTGCCACTTGCTTTCGTCGATGAATGAACTGTCTTGTCTATTTCGAAACCAAGCATCTTTGAAAAACGCAGTCGCAAAAACTGTGTTAACTCAAAACAATGTTGAAGCAATTCGTCTACCGCTAATATTCCTTTTACCTGACACAAATGACAGCTTTAGCCCATCTGGCCTGGCGGGAGGACAAACTGCCCCATACCTAAACTGCCCCAAACTTTCTGACATTTCCGGGGTCTATCGGTGTCATTTGGAGGTTGACCAAGGCATTGGTGTCGATGTTGGCGCACCACATGCATACCAAGTGACCGCATCGATAGTACGCTCAGGGTCATAGGTACCTGCTAAGATGACTTATGTACCCTTACGTCCTAGAGAGTGATCACACCCGTGTCGACGTGGATGAAAGCGGCGTTAACTCATATTCACTCACTGACTATATTAGACGATTTTCACCATGTGAGTGACATTTGCATGGGGTAATATACAGCGGGTTAATGGCCCCAAACCCTGATGACGTATTATATCTCTCTAAATCACGTGATCAATTGTGCATTCAGTCATCTCGAGGACACGTGAACACTTATCCGGAAAACTAACATGTAACACGAAACCAATTAAATTGTCATTGTCAATGCAAAGTTACTGTGCCGCAAGGCGTGAAGTCCTATGTCTAACCCGATACACCAAACTAAATCTTGCTCCTCCGACTGCGCCAATCCAAGGACCTCGCACTGGCAATTAATTTGATGTCATGTTACATGGGGGAGGTGACGGGCTAACTGAATTGTATAAAATCCCCACCAGCCATTTGTGGGAAGTTGATGCTGGGTCAACATCGGGCCTTACAGACTAGTCTTTGTGTTAATTGCCGTCATTTACATCTGACGACGATACAGCTCACCAATCTCCAATGTACGAGTTGTCACAGCGAAACATCTCACCAATTACCAGTATACGAGTTGTCAGAGCATTTCCATCATAGCTCTCTAGATTTGTATCTAATACCGCTTTACCAGAAGACTATTCTGTGAAGTCATATGACGCAGTCAGTATGTCGGCACCTATTCCCACTTCCCTTATATGTGTTGTAATTTTTACCTGTATATGGCGAGATTCTGCTGGTGGACGTTTCGTCCCCGAGGTCCGCCCCCTGTACAGACCTTTTGGTCTTTGATATATGTTGGCATTTGTGGGAAATTGATGCTGGGTCGACATCGGGCCTTACAGACTAGTCTTTTGTGTTAATTGCCGTCATTTACATCTGACGACGATACAGCTCACCAATCTCAAATGTACGAGTTGTCACAGTGAAACAGCTCACCAATTACCAGTATACGAGTTGTCAGAGCATTTCCATCATAGATCTCTAGATTTGTATCTAATACCGCTTATGCCGGTGCCGTGTGGTCATATCATCCATGTTGCCACATGAAAAGGTACAATAAAAGCGTACCTGAGATACAACACATATCACGAATCGTTAGATTCTTGGTTTGTGCTTTAGAATAGGTTTACCAGAAGACTATTCTGTGAAATCATATGACGCAATCAGTATGTCGGCACCTCTTCCCACTTCCCTTATATGTGTTGTAATTTTTACCTGTATATGGAGAGATTCTGCTGGTGGACGTATCGTCTCCGAGGCCCGCCCCCTGTACAGACCTGCTGGTCTTTGATATATGTTGGCATTTGTGGGAAGTTGATGCTGGGTCGACATCGGGCCTTACAGGCTAGTCTATTGTGTTAATTGCCGTCATTTACATCTGACGACGATACAGCTCACCAATCTCCAATGTACGAGTTGTCACAGCGAAACAGCTCACCAATTACCAGTATACGAGTTGTCAGAGCATTTCCATCATAGCTCTCTAGATTTGTATCTAATACCGCTTTACCAGAAGACTATTCTGTGAAGTCATATGACGCAGTCAGTATGTCGGCACCTCTTCCCACTTCCCTTATATGTGTTGTAATTTAATTGCCATGGATGTTGGGGGCCTGCATTGCATCAAAGGATAGAAGTGAGATTCTATTGTCATGGGTGTAGGGGGCATACGCCATCAGGTTTCAGGACAATTGCCCTAAATCCAGAAATATTATCCAGACCTAAGTACGAGGCGAATCATGCAATTTCACAACCCATTTCAATAAGCGGAATTCTCGATGGGGGACTTGCACAATAGAGACAGGAGATAACCAGGAACTGCGAATTCTGTCAGTTGATTGGGTAAATGGGCAAAAATGCAAGGCCCCATTGAGCAGTATTCGATTAAATGGGATCTACTATATATTCATACTTACCAATGCTTGTTCAGCTGTTTAAGCTGGGTTAATGTTCAGAAGGGACGACATGACACCCGTGTGTTCCCTGAGGATCAGTTGTTTCGGAACCTTCATCAATTCTTTTCCGTTACGCTGAAGACAATGTATGTTTCTGTAGACTGTGCCGTTGGTTGATACCACTGGATTGACGTGAGATGAACATGCTCGTGTCAAGAATACGTCTTCAGAATTGTTACTGCTGACTGTACGTTCACAGTGGCCGATGTCCGCTCGGATACATGCCGGGGTCTGTACGTGTCCGGGAGCTCGAAGAAAGAACTGACAACCTCGATATTCCACTGGCCTTCCAGCCAGTGTTATCATTTCTTCTAGCGAATCCATATATGAAAAAGGTATAGGTCTTCCACACACGAAGTTCACATTCCAAGGAACACATATTTGTTCGCCATTGCAGCGTAGGCAGTAGATATTACGATATGAAATATTCGAGTAGTTGGAATAACATGGAATATTTTCGTCAGGCTTCTCCGGTGAAGGATGTACACATTTGTGTCTGAGGTCAGCGTCTGGCCATCCAGCAGGGCAATCTTCCATCAAGAAGGTAGGATACGAAGTCAACCATTTTTCATTGAACTCCATGACACACGTGAAGGGCAATTTTCTCGTTGTGGAATTTGAATCGACTGAATGGTCAACATATGGACTATCATAACAGCAGTTAGTCTGCACCAAGCAACTAGGGTCACAAGAACATATACGATGATCGGTATCTGCGAAGCAGCTTGAGGCATAATCGACAACGGTAATGTTAACTTGATTAACCTCCACGATGATTTCTTGAAACTCGGAAAACGACTGATTACTTTGACGTAATCGGATCGCCTGTAATCGAGCTCTGTCCTCTTCTTCGCCTTCAATAATAGCGGTCGATCTCAGATTGACACCTAATGTCGATTCAGCATCGCGGTTTATCTTACCGTGGAATATTCTGGGATCACTCGCGTCTCTCTGTGTCAAGCTAACTACATCATCTGCAGAATTGATCGTCTCTTGTTTAATTACTTCATTTAAGAGTGTAGAGTTTCCGTTGTTTCCAAGCTGGTCGCTCTTGGTCAGAGCTTTTGGTGGCTCTGGGTTCACGGAGTCAGTTGTTGATACGCGTGAAGTGTCGGCGCTGACAGTGGGATGTAGCACTGACTTTGTTTCTGGTATTAAAATGCTGTCTCGGATAAGGGCTCTTCCATCGCTTGGATCAGTGGCAGGATTCGTCAGTTGCATGGCCCCCAATGAGCTAGAGCTGTTCCATCGAGAGGATTTCGTTGAATTTCCGTCATACTTGTTCACACAGAAAACCATGTAGATGAGTCCAACACGGAATACAAGCTGCAGAGTTCTCCTGCGTCTGGCTGCTTTAACCATCGTTGCAAAATCACTATAATTCTGCTGCTGCATATGTCTCACAGTTCACTGTGAAAGTTTGAATGAGAAATACTCAAGAGAACATGGAAGGATAATCACTGAATCATCGTGGTAGCCAGAAGATATATATGATTTCCATTGCTTTGATTTTATAGAGTTTACGTCTTAATGGTTAAACATGGTTTCACTTTACTTCTCAAATTCTAGGACGAATTACCTCGTCTTCCTGCTTATCTTTCTATTTTCAGATGTTAATGTCAACATTTCCTGTTATTTCAGGGATAGACACGATAGTAATGCGGTTATGTATTACGTTCACGGTCGTCAGAAAACGACACATTTTTTTTAGTTCTCTTCATCCGTTTGTTACTTCAAACGATTCCCAATGAAATACTGCTTCCATAATACCGTACATTGGTTTTATAACTTATCTGAACGAACGATCCCCAATGAAATATTGCTTCCATAATACCGTACATTGGTTGTATAACTTACCAGAACGAACGATCCCCAATGAAATATTGCTTCCATAATACGGTACATTGGTTTTATAACTTACCAGAACGAACGATCCCCAATGAAATACTGCTTCCATAATACCGTACATCAGTTTTATAACTAACCTGAACGAACGATCCCCAATGAAATATTGCTTCCATAATACCGTACGTTGGTTTTATAACTTACCTGAGCGAACGATCCCCAATGAAATATTGCTTCCATAATACCGTACATTGGTTTTATAACTTACCAGAACGAACGATCCCCAATGAAATACTGCTTCCATAATACCGTACATCAGTTTTATAACTAACCTGAACGGACGATCCCCAATGAAATATTGCTTCCATAATACCGTACGTTAGTTTGATAACTAACCTGAACGAACGATTCCCAATGAAATATTGCTTCCATAATACCGTACATTGGTTTTATAACTTACCAGAACGAACGATCCCCAATGAAATACTGCTTCCATAATACCGTACATCAGTTTTATAACTAACCTGAACGAACGATCCCCAATGAAATATTGCTTCCATAATACCGTACATTGGTTTTATAACTTACCTGAACGAACGATCCCCAATGAAATATTG
>JAVTVY010029164.1:0-12848 GCA_036873755.1 Hanleya hanleyi
CTAATTTGGACTTAGTTTTAAGAGGATAGATCAAAGGCTGGGGTCCCTGTGTCAGGATAACATTCAGCCTGAGAGGCCGGAAAGGACTACACTGATATTGGGGTGTGTCTGGAGCATAAAATAAATTCTAAAAAAAACTTAACGGTAACTTTGGCCCAGGGGTATTGTCGTCGTCATGTACAGCTGTCCGTACGTCTGTCCGTCCGTCCGTTACCGCGATATCTACAGAACCGTTTCATGCATGGCAACCATGCTTGTTACATCTATTTATCTTCATGTAAATCAGAAGCCTATCGAAAATGAGTCATCTCGGACAATATTTTGCAGAGTTATGCCCCTTTTTACAAATAAAAATCCATTTATGATTTGTTATTGTGATAATTTCAGAACCGTTCCGTATACATCATAACGTGATACAGTTGTTTCTCTTGACCTGAACTAGATGCCTATCGAAAATGAGTCGTGTCAGAAAGTATTTTGCAGAGTTATGCCCCTTGTCTAATAAAATCCACTAATTCCTATGTTAAGTTTGCATATTATTTCTTTATCATGTAAGTACACTATCACATTTATTTATTGATTGAATGACTGATTTTGAAAATGACATACAAGTGCCATTTAGTATACATGTACTGTATTTATCTAGCCATGTGTACTGTTGTTTTGGTGAGACATCGACACAGCTCTTTCAATTTATTCCAGAAACGAATAAATTTAAGGGGAGGAAAACTTCTTTTTTTCTTCAAAGAAAGTAGACTTACAATACCAGGGGTAAATATTTCTTCCCACAAGCCAATCAATTGGTAGAGAAGAGAGACCCTTACATTATAATAGCTGGGGTTCAGAGTCGAGGGGTTTCGATAGTGCAGCTTCATGTTTATGACAGTCTGACCACCGGGGGGGGGGGGGCACCTGCCACCACCATTCATACCCATTTACATCCTGGGGTCCAATTACAATTGTCAATCCTTGGGGATTTCTGTCACTCGGATTTTTATTAATGTTGCTTCTCTGTTGTTTCACAGCTGAAAGAGTCAAGTGGGGCTTCAATACCAAGAGCCTGAGGAGCCAGAGTGGTTGATATTAATCACCCTCACAGATGGCTGAACTGTCAACAACAGTTTCAGTGTTGGAAATATCAGCTGGGAGTGGAATCACAAATGTCATGCAGCTCTCGTTCCTAAGTTTAAATGAAGTATTAACTTTTGTTGAATCTTTGGCTACAACATACACCAGAAATCGATTGGAACTTTCCTTATAGAACTTGGAACCCAATACAATTCTTGAATGAAGGTACGCTGTCTATATAGATTTATTCAGTACTTTGAATGTACATAGTTTTTGTCCATGTGCATTCCATGATTTCGGGGGCATTCTGACACCACGGAAAGGACATGCATTTTCCTATTGTGTGGCCACTTTTTCCATCTGAGGAGTAACCACATTGCTAGCTCACTATGTTTGTTCATGGGCATATGATCTTGGGATCGCTTGAGCTTCTGTTCTTGTTACGATGGAAGTTCATTTCACGAAATTCCAATATTAGTGGCGCGGGTGTGATGATCATGGTAGCAGTGCACTAATTGACAATAAAAGTCAACTAACTGAGAACTTTACTATTATTCCTTTCATTTATTGTTAGATTTTTTCATTAAGGATTGTGAATATCTAGGAATAAGCAACAACACCTATATCTTACAACTTGTAGTCCATGCAAAATTGTGAATTCATCAGATTGCAGCTATTTTCTCTCCATCAATTTGTTTTGCTGTTCCTGGATACTCATCATCTGATTTGTGAAATGTATGGTGTTTCTATTGGATATCACATATCGGCAGGCATCGAAAGTCATATTGGGAATATACCACCGTTGACATCAGAATGAAGGCCAGTTCACTTCCGACATACAATTCTTGAGTCCGAGTGTATTACACAGCAAACCAGCATGCAGGGAGAATATTTTTGTACTGAAACATGTTCACAGACAGGACACAAAATTTGTGTTTAAATCCATGACATGTAATGAATTTAAACATGTGTGCATTTAAACATGTTAAAAAAAGCGGACAAATTTTGTGTCTAGTTTTCTGTTTAGGGTTATGTTTAACTTTGTGTCTAGATTCTAAACACAATATTCCTAAACATGTTCAGCTTTGTGATTAGGGTCTAATCACAATCTTCCTAAACATGTTTAGCAATGTGTTTAGGCTCTAAGCACAATATTTCTAAACGTGTTTAGCTTTGTGTTTATGGTCTAAACACAACATTCCTAAACATGTTTAGCTTTGTGTTGAGGATCTAAACACAATAATCCTAAACATGTTAGCATTGTGTTTAGGGTCTAAACACAATATTGCTAAACATGTTTAGCTTGTGTTTAGGCTCTAAATACAAACTTTCTAAACATGTTTAGCTATGTGTTTACGGTCTAAACACAATATTTCTTAACATTTTGGAATTTGAACATGTCAAAAACTATGGACAAAAGTTGTGTTTAGATTTATGTTTAGGATCTAAATGCCAAATTTACAGTGTGTCTTCTCCTTTATCCGTAAAATGGATAGTCCGTCTAATCAAAATATATGATAATATTATGTCGAGTATGTTACTCTTTGTACATGTTCTTTGCATTATATTAACTGACTGTTCCCTTGATTACCTATTATATAGTCAGAATTTCCCGTTAAATTCAACGGATAATAAAATCCGTTGAATCCGTTAAAAAATAAGAATCCGTTACAATAACGGAATATTCCCTCGATTCCCTGGGGACGGACTTTTCCGTTAAATTTAACGGATAATAAAATCCGTTGAATCCGTTAAAAAATAAAAATCCGTTACAATAACGGAATATTCCCTTGATTCCCTGGGGACGGACTTTTCCGTTAAATTTAACGGATAATAAAATCCGTTGAATCCGTTAAAAAATAAGAATCCGTTACAATAACGGAATATTCCCTTGATTCCCTGGGGACGGACTTTTCCGTTAAATTTAACGGATAATAAAATCCGTTGAATCCGTTAAAAAATAAGAATCCGTTACAATAACGGAATATTCCCTTGATTCCCTGGGGACGGATTTATTCCGTTCGAGTAAACGGAATTTTATTTTGAGTGTAATGAGAGTCCGAGTCCATTCAGGTTGCCTCAAAACATCTTTCACCGCAGTCATTTCCGGACCGCATTCCTCCGCACAGCTATAATGGATAAATGGACATTCGAGTACAAATTAACCAGTGTGGGCTCACTGGTGTTCTCTTCGGATTACCTTCCACTGAACTGCTTGGCGACCATTATGTACAACTGGATAGCTTTACAATAGTACGAGTTATACCGAACACATCTTAAGGCATATCTTTATGGGGTTAAATAACATCTGTTATAGATGAACCAGGGGGAGTACGTTCGTGTGTGCGTCTTCCAAATCCATTTCACCGCACAACTGTACATATATAATGTAGATTGATATGGTTTAATGTAGATTGATATGGTTTCTCTCCACTGTTGAGTTCTGCCATGATTTGTCAGATTACCCTCCTGAGCACAGATATAGGCCTGACCACACTATTTGTCATGATTTGTCAGATTACCTTCCTGAGCACAGATATAGGCCTGACGACACTATTTGTCAAGATTTGTCAGATTATGGTTTTCCACCCGTATGAGTTCTCTCATGGTTCGTAAGAGCACTTTGCTGTGCACAAGTATATGAGCACATTGAGCATTTGTAAGGCTTTTCGCCATTATGTGTTCTCTCATGTTTCGTGAGAAAACTTTTATGTGCACAGGTATATTGGCACAGTGAGCATTTGTATGGCTTTTTACCCGTATGAGTTCGCTGGTGTTTTGTCAGATGAACCATCTGTGCACAGGTATATGGGCACAATGAGCATTTGTATGGTTTTTGACCGGTATGTGTTCTCTCATGGTTCGTAAGAGCAGTTTGCTGTGCACAGGTATATGAGCACAAGGAGCATTTGTATGGTTTTTCACCGGTATGTGTTCTCTCATGGTTCTTAATAGCACTTTGCTGTGCACAGGTATATGAGCACAATAAACAATTGTAAGGCTTTTCGCCAGTATGTGTTCTCTCGTGTTTTGTCAGATGGCCTTTCTGTGCACAGGTATATGGGCACAATGAGCATTTGTATGGTTTTTCACCGGTATGTGTTGTCTCATGGTTCGTGAGAGGACCTTTATGTGCACATGTATATGAGCACAATGAGCATTCGTATGGTTTTTTGCCAGTATGTGTTCTCTCATGATACATGAGAGCACTTTGCTGTGCACTGGTATATTGGCACAATGAGCATTTGTATGGCTTTTCACCAGTATGTGTTCGCTCATGTTTCGTGAGAGCACTTTTCTCTGCACAGGTATATTGGCACACTAAGCATTTGTATGGTTTTTCACCAGTATGTGCTCTCTCATGGTTCGTAAGAGCACCTTTATGTGCACAGGTATATGAGCATAATGAGCATTTGTATGGCTTTTCCCCGGTATGAATTCGCTGGTGTATTGTCAGATAGCTTTTCTGTGCACAGGTATATGAGCACAAAGGGCAATTGTATGGCTTCTCCCCGGTATGTTTTCTCTCGTGTGTCGTCAAAACACTTTTATTGGTTGTCTTGTATGGACACCATGGACATTTGTATGGCCTTTCACCAGTAAGTGTTTTCTTAGATTTCTCCAGATCGACATGGTGGGTACAGTTGTTGGGGCATGATGGACAGTTGTAAGTTTCAGTACAGGTGTGCATTCTGTAAGTGGAAAGTGGAAAGAAAACTTTGTAATTATTTGGCTTCGTTTCACATTTTCAAAAAAATATTTCACAATCGTTTCACCCTATTCGTCCACTGGAAATACTGTCCCCCAAAATTACGCTAAACAGAGATGCAATTTTGTGCAATTCAATGCCAGACCTCGTCATACACAAATAGAATTAGCGGACGAAACAGTTTGTTTGTATCATCAAATCGGAAAAATATACCAAAATATTCCAACCCCTGCTAACAATATATTAAAAACATGTAACATTCCTTAATTTGTCAACTTGAATATTTGATAGAGACAAGTATGAGTAACCTAATTGAATGTACCTTCAATGTTCAGGGTTTAACAGTTACAGTATATTCTCCTACATTCAAATGGAACTTTATTGTTCAGTGTGTATCTTCTTGATACATGATCGGGAATCAGACACAGGATCAGGGTTCCCGTATTCACAAAATTTCGAAAAGTTATTTCTTGAGACTCGTGGTCGTATTCGTTCCATTTTGTATGTGAGCCATGCAGGATCACGAAACAGTACATACAATAGCAAAGTCTGAGTACAATATTGGGCCTAGCTTTGGTATGTTTAGATGGCCAAAATAGTAGCAGAACAGTTGCGGTAGAAGTGCCAAAAATAAAATATCACATATATATGTACAAGAAATTGTTCTGTTAGCATGAAGTACAATATTATATGTACACCCAAAAAAGTTTCAAGGCACTGAGTCTCATCATTCTCGGATAACAGTGTCGTGAAATTGTGCATTCATGCAAAATCGCAAATTTTACCTGAAAACACCTACTTCTTTCTATAAACATGTGAAAATAAACGATAACCAAAACCAGCTTGATACAGCATACATTCAATTACGTAGTAGTAGATTAAATCTGGTTCTGGTTTATATCGCTTATCTTCATATGTTTACAGAGAACAAAAACATGCAGCTTCGCAAAAAGATCGAGCCCTTTAGGGTGGCACATCATTTGAGGTTGCACATCACTGGCAATGTACATATTTGAAAAGACAATACATAAAAATATGGTTTCTATATCAGTGATGTTGAGGTTGGATTAAAACAAACTATATTATAAAACTTGAAATAAAGATTACATTTCTTTTTCAAAGTAAGCATAAACAGCGCATAGTTAGGGACAATTGACTGTGCAATTTGGACCACGGAACTTCTTGGTGTAACTTTGTGTCATGGTACGTGAATTATATAATCCCTTTTCTGACAGAGCTATTAACAATGTAATAGTTGGAGTAGAGGTATCATTTACAGTATGGAATGGGACACCAGCCTTGTGGGTGAACCCTCCCATTTGTATGCAAATACAAGAATATAATGACAAATGTTTTCGATCATACATGTGTAATGCACGTTCGTGAAGTTAGAGAGCAGTTCACAGTTCACAGTTCACAATTCAGTCGGCGATTCAGTGGACCAGTCATTATTTGGAATATGAATAACATTCTGACGTATATCTCCTCTATTAAGACAGATAGGGTCTTCATATTTGGCAGTTATACAACACTCGTCAGGTCCTACACGCTGACCTAATTAGTTTCCACTTCCGCCGCTAGGGGGCGGTGCCGCGAATAGCCGACTGATAGAATTTGAATAGCCTACTGGCCTATATCTCCCGATCTATAGAGGATAGGGTCTTCATATTTGGCAGTTATATAACACTCGTCAAGTCCTACACGCTGACCTAATTAGTTTCCACTTCCGCCTCTAGGGGGCGGTGCTGCGAATAGCCGACTGATAGAATTTGAATAGCCTACTGGCCTATATCTCCCGATCTATAGAGGATAGGGTCTTCATAGTTGGCAGTTATACAACACTCGTCAAGTCCTACACGCTGACCTAATTAGTTTCCATTTCCACCGCTAGGGGGCGGTGCTGCGAATAGCCCACTGATAGAATTTGAATAGCCTACTGGTCTATATCTCTCGATCTGTAGTGGATAGGGCCTCCATATTTGGTAGTTATACAACACTCGTCAAGTCCTACAAGCTGACCTAATTAGTTTCCATTTCCGCCGCTAGGGGGCGGTGCTGCGAATAGCCGACTGATAGAATTTGAATAGCCTACTGGCCTATATCTCCCGATCTATAGAGGATAGGATCTTCATATTTGGCAGTTATACAACACTCGTCAAGTCCTACACGCTGACCTAATTAGTTTCCACTTCCGCCGCTAGGGGGCGGTGCTGCGAATAGCCGACTGATAGAATTTGAATAGCCTACTGGCCTATATCTCCCGATCTATAGAGGAGAGGGTCTTCATAGTTGGCAGTTATACAACACTCGTCAAGTCCTACACGCTGACCTAATTAGTTTCCATTTCCGCCGCTAGGGGGCGGTGCTGCGAATAGCCGACTGATAGAATTTGAATAGCCTACTGGTCTATATCTCCCGATCTGTAGTGGAGAGGGCCTCCATATTTGGTAGTTATACAACACTCGTCATGTCCTACACGCTGACCTAATTCGTTTCCATTTCCCCCGCTAGGGGGCGGTGCTGCGAATAACCGACTGATAGAATTTGAGTAGCCTACTGGCCTATATCTCCCGATCTATAGACGATAGGGCCTTCATTTTTGGCAGTTATACAACACTCGTCAAGTCCTACACGCTGACCTAATTAGTTTCCATTTCTGCCACTAGGGAGCGGTGCTGCGAATAGCCGACTGATAGAATTTGAATAGCCTACTGGCCTATATCTCCCGATCTATAGAGGATAGGGTCTTCATAGTTGGCAGTTATACAACACTCGTCAAGTCCTACACGCTGACCTAATTAGTTTCCATTTCCGCCGCTAGGGGGCGGTGCTGCGAATAGCCGACTGATAGAATTTGAATAGCCTACTGGTCTATATCTCCCGATCTGTACTGGATAGGGCCTCCATATTTGGTAGTTATAAAACACTCGTCAAGTCCTACACGCTGACCTAATTAGTTTCCATTTCCGCCGCTAGGGGGCGGTGCTGCGAATAGACGACTGATAGAATTTGAATAGCCTACTGGGCTATATCTCCAGATCTATAGAGGATAGGGTTTTCATATTTGGCAGTTATACAACACTCGTCAAGTCCTACACGCTGACCTAATTAGTTTCCACTTCCGCCGCTAGGGGGCGGTGCTGCGAATAGCCGGCTGATAGAATTTGAATAGCCTACTGGCCTATATCTCCAGATCTATAGAGGATAGGGTCTTCATATTTGGCAGTTATACAACACTCGTCAAGTCCTACACGCTGACCTAATTGGTTTCCACTTCCGCCGCTAGGGGGCGGTGCTGCGAATAGCCGACTGATAGAATTTGATTAGCCTACTGGCCTATATCTCCCGATCTATGGAGGATAGGGTCTTCATAGTTGACAGTTATACAACACTCGTCAAGTCCTACACGCTGACCTAATTAGTTTCCATTTCCGCCGCTAGGGGGCGGTGCTGCGAATATCCGACTGATAGAATTTGAATAGCCTACTGGCCTATATCTACCGATCTATACAGGATAGGGCCTTAATATTTGGCAGTTATACAACACTCGTCAAGTCCTACACGCTGACCTAATTAGTTTCCATTTCTGCCTCTAGGGAGCGGTGCTGCGAATAGCCGACTGATAGAATTTGAATAGCCTACTGGCCTATATCTCCCGATCTATACTGGACAGGGCCTCCATATTTGGTAGTTATACAACACCCGTCAAGTCCTACACGCTGACCTAATTAGTTTCCATTTCTGCCGCTAGGGAGTGGTGCTGCAAATAGCCGACTGATAGAATTTGAATAACCTACCGACCTATATCTCCCGATCTATAGAGGATAGGGTCTTCATAGTTGGCAGTTATACAACACTCGTCAAGTCCTACACGCTGACCTAATTAGTTTCCATTTCCACCGCTAGGTGGCGGTGCTGCGAATAGCCCACTGATAGAATTTGAATAGCCTACTGGTCTATATCTCTCGATCTGTAGTGGATAGGGCCTCCATATTTGGTAGTTATACAACACTCGTCAAGTCCTACACGCTGACCTAATTAGTTTCCATTTCCGCCGCTAGGGGGCGGTGCTGCGACTAGCCGACTGATAGAATTTGAATAGCCTACTGGCCTATATCTCCGGATCTATAGAGGATAGGGTCTTCATATTTGGCAGTTATACAACACTCGTCAAGTCCTACACGCTGACCTAATTAGTTTCCACTTCCGCCGCTAGGGGGCGGTGCTACGAATAGCCGACTGATAGAATTTGAATAGCCTACTGGCCTATATCTCCCGATCTAGAGGATAGGGTCTTCATAGTTGGCAGTTATACAACACTCGTCAAGTCCTACACGCTGACCTAATTAGTTTCCTTTACCGCCGCTAGGGGGCGGTGCTGCGAATAGCCGACTGATAGAATTTGAATAGCCTACTGGTCTATATCTCCCGATCTGTAGTGGATAGGGCCTCCATATTTGGTAGTTATACAACACTCGTCAAGTCCTACACGCTGACCTAATTAGTTTCCATTTCCTCCGCTAGGGGGCGGTTCTGCGAATAGCCGACTGATAGAATTTGAATAACATACTGGCCTATATCTCTCGATCTATAGAGGATTGGGTCTTCATATTTGGCAGTTATACAACACTCGTCAAGTCCAACACGCTGACCTAATTAGTTTCCACTTCCGCCGCTAAGGGGGCGGTGCTGCGAATAGCCGACTGATAGAATTTGATAGCCTACTGGCCTATATCTCCCGATCTATAGAGGATAGGGTCTTCATATTTGACAGTTATACAATACTCCTCAAGTCCTACACGCTGACCTAATTAGTTTCTACTGCCGCCGCTAGGGGGCGGTGCTGCGAATAGCCGACTGATAGAATTTGAATAGCCTACTGGCCTATATCTCCCGATCTATAGAGGATAGGGTCTTCATAGTTGGCAGTTATACAACACTCGTCGAGTCCTACACGCTGACCTAATTAGTTTCCATTTCCGCCGCTAGGGGGCGGTGCTGCGAATAGCCGACTGATAGAATTTGAATAGCCTACTGGTCTATATCTCCCGATCTGTATTGGATAGGGCCTCCATATTTGGTAGTTATACAACACTCGTCATGTTCTATACGCTAACCTAATTAGTTTCCATTTCCGCCGCTAGGGGGCGGTGCTGCGAATAGCCGACTGATAGAATTTGAATAGCCTACTGGCCTATATCTCCCGATCTATAGAGGATAGGGTCTTCATAGTTGGCAGTTATACAACACTCGTCAGGTCCTACACGCTGACCTAATTAGTTTCCATTTCCGCCGCTATGGGGCGGTGCTGCGAATAGCCGACTGATAGAATTTGAATAGCCTACTGGTCTATATCTTCCGATCTGTACTGGATAGGGCCTCCATATTTGGTAGTTATAGAACACTCGTCAAGTCCTACACGCTGACCTAGTTAGTTTCCATTTCCGCCGCTAGGGGGCGGTGCTGCGAATAGACGACTGATAGAATTTGAATAGCCTACTGGCCTATATCTCCAGATCTATAGAGGATAGGGTCTTCATATTTGGCAGTTATACAACACTCGTCAAGTCCTAAACGCTGACCTAATTAGTTTCCACTTCCGCCGCTAGGGGGCGGTGCTGCGAATAGCCGACTGATAGAATTTGAATAGCCTACTGGCCTATATCTCAAGATCTATAGAGGCTAGGGTCTTCATATTTGGCAGTTATACAACACTCGTCAAGTCCTAGACGCTGACCTAATTAGTTTCCACTTCCGCTGCTAGGGGGCGGTGCTGCGAATAGCCGACTGATAGAATTTGATTAGCCTACTGGCCTATATCTCCCGATCTATGGAGGATAGGGTCTTCATAGTTGACAGTTATACAACACGCGTCAAGTCCTACACGCTGACCTAATTAGTTTCCATTTCCGCCGCTAGGGGGCGGTGCTGCGAATAGCCGACTGATAGAATTTGAATAGCCTACTGGCCTATATCTCTCGATCTATAGAGGATAGGGTCTTCATATTTGGCAGTTATACAACACTCGTCAAGTCCTACACGCTGACCTAATTAGTTTCCACTTCCGCCGCTAGGGCGCGGTGCTGCGAATAGCCGACTCATAGAATTTGAATGGCCTACTGGCCTATATCTCTCGATCTATAGAGGATAGGGTCTTCATATTTGGCAGTTATACAACACTCGTCAAGTCCTACAAACTGCCCTAATTGTTTTCCACTTCCGCCGGTAGTGGGCGGTGCTGCGAATAGCCGACTGATAGAATTTGAATAGCCTACTGGCCTATATCTCCCGATCTATAGAGGATAGGGTCTTCATAGTTGGCAGTTATACAACACTCGTCAAGTCCTACACGCTGACCTAATTAGTTTCCACTTCCGCCGCTAGGGGGCGGTGCTGCGAATAGCCGACTGATAGAATTTGATTAGCCTACTGGCCTATATCTCCCGATCTATGGAGGATAGGGTCTTCATAGTTGACAGTTATACAACACTCGTCAAGTCCTACACGCTGATCTAATTAGTTTCCATTTCCGCCGCTAGGGGGCGATGCTGCGAATAGCCGACTGATAGAATTTGAATAGCCTACTGGTCTATATCTCCCGATCTATACAGGATAGGGTCTTCATAGTTGGCAGTTATACAACACTCGTCAACTCCTACACGCTGACCTAATTAGTTTCCATTTCCGCCTCTAGGGGACGGTGCTGCGAATAGCCGACTGATAGAATTTGAATAGCCTACTGGCCTATATCTCCCGATCTATAGAGGATAGGATCTTCATAGTTGGCAGTTATACAACACTCGTCAAGTCCTACACGCTGACCTAATTAGTTTCCATTTCCGCCGCTAGGGGGCGGTGCTGCGAATAGCCGACTGAGAGAATTTGAATAGCCTACTGGTCTATATCTCCCGATCTGTAGTGGATAGGGCCTCCATGTTTGGTAGTTATACCACACTCGTCAAGTCCTACACACTGACCTCATTAGTTTCCATTTCCGCCGCTAGGGGGCGGTGCTGCGAATAGCCGACTGATAGAATTTGAATAGCCTAGTGGCCTATATCTCCCGATCTATAGAGGATAGGGTCTTCATATTTGGCAGGTATACAACACTCGTCAAGTCCTACACGCTGACCTAATTAGTTTCCACTTCCGCCGCTAGGGGCGGTGCTGCGAATAGCCGACTGATACAATTTGAATAGCCTACTGGCCTATATCTACCGATCTATAGAGGATAGGGCCTTCATATTTGGCAGTTATACAACACTCGTCAAGTCCTACACGCTGACCTAATTAGTTTCCATTTCTGCCGCTAGGGAGCGGTGCTGCGAATAGCCGACTGATAGAATTTGAATAGCCTACTGGCCTATATCTCCCGATCTATAGAGGATAGGGTCTTCATATTTGGCAGCTATACAACACTCGTCAAGTCCTACACGCTGACCTAATTAGTTTCCACTTCCGCCACTAGGGATGGTGCTGCGAATAGCCGACTGATAGAATTTGAATAGCCTACTGGCCTATATCTCCCGATCTATAGAGGATAGGGTCTTCATATTTGGCAGTTATACAACACTCGTCAAGTCCTAGACGCTGACCTAATTAGTTTCCACTTCCGCCGCTAGGGGCGGTGCTGCGAATAGCCGACTGATAGAATTTGAATAGCCTACTGGCCTATATCTCCCGATCTATAGAGGATAGGGTCTTCATAGTTGGCAGTTATACAACACTCGTCAAGTCCTACACGCTGCCCTAATTAGTTTCCACTTCCGCCGCTAGGGGGCGGTGCTGCGAATAGCCGACTGATAGAATTTGAATAGCCTACTGGCCTATATCTCCCGATCTATGGAGGATAAGGTCTTCATAGTTGACAGTAATTCAACACTCGTCAAGTCCTACACGCTGACCTAATTAGTTTCCATTTCCGCCGCTGGGGGGCGGTGCTGCGAATAGCCGACTGATAGAATTTGAATAGCCTACTGGTCTATATCTCCCGATCTATAGAGGATAGGGTCTTCATAGTTGGCAGTTATACAACACTCGTCAAGTCCTACACGCTGACCTAATTAGTTTC
>JAVTVY010029165.1:0-11869 GCA_036873755.1 Hanleya hanleyi
CCCTCACCATATCTGTACATGTGCCACACTCCAATATCGTACATCATATATACTTATACTTATAACACAGGAAACATAATTTGACCAGCCCCACTCCACCCACTGTGACCTCATCCAAAATAGTTTTATGTCACTCTCCTGAGCAAGACCTTCAAAATGACGTATAAATTGTATATCCGTCACTCTCCTGAGCAAGACCTTTAAAATGACGTATAAATTGTATCTCCGTCACTCTCCTGAGCAAGACCTTTAAAATGACGTATAAATTGTATCTACGTCACTCTCCTGAGCAAGACCTTTAAAATGACGTATAAATTGTATCTCCGTCACTCTCCTGAGCAAGACCTTTAAAATGACGTATAAATTGTATCTCCGTCACTCTCCTGAGCAAGACCTTTAAAATGACGTATAAATTGTATCTCCGTCACTCTCCTGAGCAAGACCTTTAAAATGACGTATAAATTGTATCTACGTCACTCTCCTGAGCAAGACCTTTAAAATGACGTATAAATTGTATCTCCGTCACTCTCCTGAGCAAGACCTTTAAAATGAAGTATAAATTGTATCTCCGTCACTCTCCTGAGCAAGACCTTTAAAATGACGTATAAATTGTATCTCCGTCACTCTCCTGAGCAAGACCTTTAAAATGACGTATAAATTGTATCTCAAGCGGTTATCGAGTTATGGGACAACACAATTGTGATGACGGCTATCTGCTGAATGTAGGATTTGTCATAATAAAAACAGCCTCTGAATACATGTATACCACCATGTTCTACACTGATTTAATGGGGTGTATGGTGCATGTGGATTATACACTCTCTGTTATCTCTAGTTCCTAAACTTGAGTATGAAATCCGGCCTTTGACTGTAGACACAGTTGAACTTGCTCTGGTCTCACCCTATGACCTATTCTATTGTGTAAACAACTTCCCATGTTCCAGAAGGAACTGCTTATTTTGGCTGCTGTCTAAACCAATGATGGGTGGCATAACAATGCGGATAACATAGCAAAACAATATATGCGCGTTGCCATCCCCCAGCCCCGGGATCTGGTCAAAAATAGGCCTATGTCACTATCCTGATCAACATCTTTCCAATGGTTATCGAGTGATAAAAACACATACGGACAGACATTACGGCTTGAAATGGTAAGATAGGCACTGTGTCTTGAAACTATGTTAGCCATATCGCATCCTTAATGTGCTTGCTTAATACTGATGTGTTTTCGCATCAATTCTGTGCGCATGTGACTACACCATGAAACTTGGGACATTTTGGGTTGAATCGATTGCATCAGCGAAACTGTTATCTATAATGTTAAAGAAATCTATGTTTGGGCTCATTCTTTGTGCCAAATGCTCTGATTTCTGATAGAGCAAATGAAGATACATAGACTTGATTACCTGAATGGTACATATGCATGCATATATTGCATATAAGAAGTGATTCCTTTTCTGACTGACAGCGTTAATTTCTGAAAAAATATTTATAATAATTATGGACAAAAAACGGAGAAAGATACATTATAACTGAGGTACAGCGTGGTTAAGTTAATGTGCATGTTCCCTGTCATGTAATTCCAGTACAGTAGAGAAACTTTTGTCCTACTGCCCAGTTAACATTGATCAACTCAAGTGCGTACGATGTGTGTCTATTGTGTTTCTCCAAGTTTCTGTACGTGGCATCTACATTTGGATCTGAAAGGCAAGATTGACATTTTGCCTTGAAGACCAAGGGAAGCTTTGATAATTCAGCCCCTGTTGAATTGGCGGTGTTTTAGTAATTAAACGCAGCATACAACGGTGGTGGAAAAAGATGCCGGCGTACTAACATGGGCCCCACATGTCAATATTACGGAGTACTAACATGGGTCCCACATGCCAATATTCTGACTAAAACTTATCTAAATGCATCACAAGGATCAAAATGCTTCCTGTGATGATTTGTATCTCAGCCAAGCGTTTATTGTAGAGGTTCATGTGGACGCCTTGAATGGCATGACTACACGGGCCCTTGCATAGATGAGCGATATTATGGGCCTTGGCTATAAACGCTTGATTAAATGAATATGTTCAAACATCTACTGAATAGAATCTTTTATGGACTACATACTGTTTTACTTACAGTTACAAGCGTCTAGTCCGTCATTCATAATTCAGCCGTCGTCCATTAAAGAATATCCGCGTCCATAATCCAAAGACCTATTCTATATTCCATATAACAGTATTAGCACCAAATTCAAAAGGACAATCATAGTATACAAAAACATAGTCTAGTTTCCTGCAAGAGAGAAGCGGTCAACAGTTTTCAATGATGCCGACAAGACATCTTGATGTTCCAAAGTTATAAAATCCGTATCGCTGATCAGTATTCGTAATCCATAATAATCGTTGTAAAGTCGTCATCTAGAGAATGATGTAGCTCAGTCACGCTTTGATTGTGATTGTTCATATTAACACCATGAGGATCTTGAAGTACATGGGTTCGTACGGTCCCTAGCCCCGGGTTAAGGGGAATTAGACACAAGTTACGAAACGTAACGCCATGGATCTTGCACGCTATGCTCATATTTTTCTATTAGCATGCGATATGTATAGCAAAATTTGAGAAACTTTGAGTGGAGGCGCTTGTTGGAATAGCCCTGTTTTATAAGTGTGTGCAACAATGTTTTGTGACGTTTGTAAAATCGTCACATTTAACACAGGATCTAGCAAATGCTACTAGGCGAGATATGTATATGCCATATGCAGGTCCCACTGGAATATTACTATCCAGAAAGGGATAGTTTACGATGTCGAAATTGTGATCATCTCTTTTTTCATAAAGTCGACGAGAGAGATATAGATCTAAATATGATGTGCCTGAAGGGCTATCTGTAGTTTCCTTCAAATCCAGTGAAGGTGGGTATATATCCTTCACTGCGTCATTTATATAGCGATTATCCACAGCGAGAAGATCGTCTATAGCGTTTGGTGAATGAGAAGGAACGGGCTTTGAATGGATCGGTTTTTGAAAGCGCCTGCATATAGTCATATTCATAAGAGAACAGATACAGGTCAGCCAACAGGGGTGCGCAATTAGTACCCATTGGAATACCTATATGCTGCTGATATATTGTGTTGCCAAATTTCACATAGATATTTTTAATGATAAATTCAAGCAACTCTATAAACGACATTAATATATCTGCGATCAGTTTTCTTGAACACAGATAATATTAATGAACTTAGACGGTCAATAAGGTCCTGATGAGGGATTGTAGTATAGAGAGTCGAGAAATCCCATGTGGATACATGTCTGTACGGTATGTGACCTTTAGCATCAAGTTCTTCCGCAAGACATTTTGAGTTTTTCAATATCCACATACATTCAACGCCAGAGTTGTTAGAAATAGTGGGTCAATACCTTTCCCAAAATGATTTTACCTCCTCAAGGGCCCTCGTCAATAGGGTTGAAAGAAGCTTGGTGGTGCAGCTTCTAGAACCAGCTATGAATCTAGCTTTGTATGGTGATTTATGCATTTTGGGAGTCCAGTATATATTTGGTATGTCGTTATGATTGGTTGGAAGACAAATACCTCTTTCCCTGAGAAACTTTTTGTGATTGTTAAATAAATCTTCCAGAGTTCTTCCGTAAGACATTTTGAGTTTTTCAATATCCACATACATTCAACGCCAGAGTTCTTCAGTACATTCAACGCCAGAGTATAACATGGTAAATTCAACCAAATTCAGTCACATTCTAAGAACAGCCCATAATCCAAAGACCAATTGCATATCCCATATAAGAGCATAGCACCAAATTAAAAAAAAACATAAAAAAAACAAAGTATAAATATAGGCTAGTCTCCTACAAAAGAGGTGCGGTCAACAGTTTTCAATGATATCGGCAAGACATCATGATGTTCCAAATATATCAAATCCGCATAGCTGATCAGTATTCTTAATTCATATGATATGTGTATTTTATATGAACTGATCGATGTGATGATTTGTATCCCAGTCACGTTTTTGTCGTAGATATTCATGTGGACATCTTGAACTCAGGCTATATTGACGTTAGTTCCCCATTATCCTATCAGTTTTAGAACTATGAATTCAAATGTAGAATATGATTACGCTATTCATTGATTCAAGTATCTAATCTAGCCTGGATATATTGGATGGGACCGTGAGATTTCTTACCAGTTTACACCCTTTTTTGTTCGCACCATGTTATCGCCTATGTACGATTATGGACTTGGACTTTTCGTGCGGACCTCGACTGTCCAACAAATATTAGTGGACCTGAAAACCTGAGTTCGTCAGCTCGATACCGAACAGTCTCATAACCTCAGTTCGTCAGTTCGATACCGAACAGTCTCATTCGGATCAAATGTACCCGGTTCACTGGCAGGCATAACCGAAAGCGGACTTCTGTGAGAGTACTTATAAATGGTACAGTTGTGTCAGATATCGTTATGTTTTTAAAATAGCTTGTTGGAGTGGGAGATCTCGTTTGTCTTAATGTTCAAAGGGAATATTTGTGGACTTTGGTAACTGTCCGTAAATGCGATGATGGATGATCGGTATTTTAGCAGCGAATCAATGTCAATTGATTGTTATTTTCCTGACATGTCTTATAGTTTAACGGAATACGTCTTTTGAACTACGATATCTTGAGACGACTCTGATGCATTGTGATTTGTACCACGACGGACAATATCCAGGATGTTGAGTGTAATTGCCACCTCTTCTCACAGGTATTGATCGTGTTAGGTGCTAGAAGTCTGTTTCGTTTGTCTCGGCTTTTAATTTCCAGTTCTTCCTGTCAAGAAGAAGGAAATGATGTCTGAATATCATCGATATTTTCTAACGCGGTGTAATGAAGATCTTCAATATCAATTCTTCGACATATATATTCATACAACAATACTTGTTGTTAACAAGAATAGGACGTTGTCTTTTTGGTACCACTGTTAATCTTTTAGTGTTTCCATCTCTGAATGGCTATGTCATACCTATGTCGATATACTTATATCGATAGTATTTACGCGTTGTATGTTCGGCGATGACGGCTCTAAAATATTTTTGTATGATGACAAAGATTTCGCCAAAGATGTTTTTCTTCTCAATTCATTTAGGATCGAGAAGTTCAGAGACTATACTCCACTTACCCAAGCATTAACAGGAGGTTTTATGCTTCAGATAGTTTCCGTAGCAAATACATCATCGTGTGAAAAAAAAAGAGCTATCTGATGCTTATCTGTAATCCTGGGAGGTACTCCTACTCTTTTTTTCTGACGTCCAGTGACAGTGGTGATATAAAAATTTGCACAAATTATACCCCAAGTACACCTTGTAACTACTTTCCTTGAGGGTTCTCTGATACAATCGGGAGAGTTAAAGCAAGAAAAAAGCTCCAAACATTGAAATAAAGTGTACCAAATTTTCGACGGTAATCACTCTTCAATGTGCTTTTCTCTGGCTTAATCTACTTCAGCAGCCGCCTTGATCGTAAGCCATAACTTTGGATCGCACAATTGCATGCGATGGCGCCATAGACCTGAAGGCTCTCACTGTTTCGACTCGCTTAGAGTATTACTGGACGAAGTTGCAATATCATTACGCATATTGCGCATATTGCAAAAGACGCAATCGGACACAATAAGACGACGCAGCAGCAATGCGATTACGAGAACAAGTATTTATACCTAAACGAAGAGACAGTATCGAAGAAACAGTATGTTATTTTATTTAGTTCGGTGATTCCTTTTGTTACGAGGCGTCTTCCGAGCTGCCTCTATTGTAACTTGACTACATAGGGGATCGTCTTTTAAATTCTGCAGGCAGTGAGTTTTCCAACACCCTTGTTTTTGTCAGTATTAGCTGCAAGTTTTATCGCGAACAGTCAAAATAAAAACGTGACTGAGAGGCTTACTCTGCAAACTACTTGGCATGCATTTGGACAAAGAATAATCGTCAGTGATTGGGATTTTATGTATGGAATATCATCATGTCTTGCTGACATCATTGAAAATTGCTGACCGTTTCTGTCTTGTAGAAAACCATTTTGTGTTTTTATTATTTTTATTTCGTGCACATATTGGTGCTAACTGCATACGGAGAGGTCTTTTGATTATTAAAGCGGAAATTCTTTTATGGACGACGGCTGAATATAGAATGTCGGATCTGACGCTTGGTATTATTGAACATATACACAACATTATCGCAGGCTTTTACGACATATTCATTATTTTTTAATCGATCTGTTTAACTTTGCGTTTGGCAGCCATGCAGCGACCACACAGAAATAAACGCAAACATATATAGGTGATGGAAAAAAGACGTGCATATCTAAAAACCAAATGGACCAGAAATGATCCATGTGATGATTAGTATCTCAGCTACGCTTTTATTGCAGGTGTTCATGTAGACATCTTACATGACATGCCTACACGGCCCCTTGCACCTGTTTGAGCGGAATTAGATACATATATCCAAGAGCAATGATGTGCTATCCCAATCAAGTCATTTGATGAAACGTGATGAAGTGTGTGACCGTTAGATAGAAGAAACGACCCAAAATGGGAAATATTAGCAGAATGCAAGCTCTTATTCAGAACACAAGTCTGTGAGGCCCGACGCCGACAAAGCGCTTCATTCTTCGCCATGTTTACCACATCCGCAAACTACAATCACAATGATTTGAACAGAGGACAAGCCTCAGGGACGAAAAGTCCACCAGCAAAATCTCATTACATACACATAACAATGAAACGCAACATATATGGGTGGTGGAAAAAGGTGCCGGCGTACTGACAAGAAATCATATGACCCAACAGGACAATATTCTGCGTGCAGATCTAAAAAGCAAATGCACCAGAAATGATCCACGTGATAATTTGTATCTCAGTCACGCGTTTTTGTAGATGTTCATGTTCATGTAGACATGTTGAATGACATGCCTACACGGCCCCTAGCACCGGCTTGGCCTGTATTAGATACAAATATCAAAGAGCAATGAAGTATTAGCCCTATCCAGTCATCTAATGGAAAGTGAGGAGATGTGTGACCGTTAAATAGAGGAAACGGCCCAAAGGGGGGAAATATTAGTAGAATGCAAGTTTTTATTCAGAACACAAGTGTGTGAGGCCCGACACCGACCAAGTGCTTCATTCTCCACCATGTTAGCCACAGTCACAAACTACAATCACAATGGTTTGTACAGAGAACAAGCCTCAGGGACAAAAGACCGGACCATCCCGACACCGACCAAGCGCTTCATTCTCCACCATGTTAACCACAGTCACAAACTACAATCACAATGGTTTGTACAGAGAACAAGCCTCAGGGACGAAAGACCGGACCATAGCCATGACCATAACACTTGAGCGAATGTTCGGCGAGCTCATCTTTCCAAACGAGTAAACAAAAAAGCAGATGCTTTCAAAAGAGCAAAATTATGACTACTTTGTATCAGCTATCATATCGCGACTGTAACGTTAAAAGTGGAATATAGTAAAAAAATCGAATCGTCTGAGTTTGTGTGAACAGTTTTATAGATAGTTCTTTTACTACGAAATCATGTCAAGGGGAGAATTCGGTTCAAATTGATTTGATAAACGAGCTAGTCGCTGTAATTTGCTAGACAGTTGGCTGGTGTAAGGATGCTGTCTGAGAAGATACAATTTGTGCAACTCCTTTTTTTCTTTTTGAAGCACTTGGCGAACCAAATTTCTGTCCTGATCTCTGAATTTGTGCTCAGCAAGACCTGCGTGTAAAGAGATCATTTCCTCGAGTTGATGACAAGAGATGTCGGATTGCAGAATTATAGCAAGCATGTGATGAGTGCTTCAGTAGACGCAATACATATGAAATATTTTCTAACGAAATCCTTAAGACATTGACAGGATTGAAATTCAAACAAGAAAGTGCATTTAGTGCTAACGAAAGAATCAATAAATCTCACCACAGATGAAGGACACAGATCTTCTAACATGTCATTTAAAAAGGACTTTTCACGATGTGTTGCTCTATTTCACAAAAGCGAACGACATTCGAAGTGATATTAACTGTCATGGACCCTGCCCCTTCATCTTCATTTGGGACACTATAATGCATCTGTTACATTCACCATATGTTTCATTGATTAAATTCATCAGCGAATCTGTGCCTCATCTTTTATTACTTTTATCATTCTTATACTGTCTATTGTTGCCCTTAAATGAACCAAATGGGGAAAGCATAGTATTTGCTGTTCATCTGTGTCCAGAAAACATTGTTCTCTTTTGACGTGAGGAGTATATTGTTTTGCTGGCACCAGTGGGAATTATTAAACGCTCCTCTCAGATATCAGATGAGTGAAATGAAAAAGCGACATGTGTGTCCTCTCTTTAGTTGCATTCCTAGTCAGACGTCTCTGTGCCATTCGTAGTCGTGCTGACCACGTAAGCTTCTTTCGAGAACTCGATTGCTTTGGAAAAACTACAGTATTCATGGACGTTGTTAGATAAAGTAAGTAGGAAATGAACCTTAGATTTCCGTGTTGGAGGAACGCCGTGTTTGTCGTCGAGTTCCCGTTGCATATGTCTGACTGTTAGCAAGTTTCCCCTTTTTGGTAATCGTTAATTTCAATGATGGATTTTCAGTTCTTTTTTTAACTAGTAATGACAATTTGCAGTTGATGCGAAGGACTACCTTCCGTTTGCCCCGCACGGGTTGAGGATAATCTGTAGAAGTCCTCAGCCGTATAGCGATCCGATTTGGCTCCATTATTCGTTCTAATTAACATCACGTGCCCGTCATCACAAGCTCCTCGTGCCCGTCATCACAAGCTCCTCGCTCGTAAACTATCGCGCTTCCCTCCATAACTGATCGATTCATAATCTTGGCTTGCAAAGGAGTCCTCGCTTCATCTCATGCAACTTGGTTACCACTGACACCGGATTTCCAGGCTCCAAATGGATGTTTCATTGAATTTTACTCATAACACTGTTATGACCATAATATAGTCAGCTTGTCTCCTAGGCATACTGAAATGAATGCTATGCTATTTCTTTGTTAACTTTGGAAGTGTGAAATGTAAAATCATCAACCCCAGATACCTGTGTCAAGCGAATGCATGCATGCGTACTGATTAGGTTAAATACACAGTTGAACTTACCCAGGACTACACACTACAGAAAATTGTACATTTAACATGTATATTAAATGTATGGTGCAGGTATATGAGAGTCCGAAATTTGCATTCATTTATAATACATTTCCGATATGGTGTAATTAGATATTTATAATAATTTAACTGTACAGTGCAGCTTGGAGAGTCCCTAATTTCACCTATATGACATAACCATGTGGAATGTTTCGGGTGTACATTGATTTGATTGGTTGCAAATAGGGGATGAACCGCCGTATTGGATATATAGTTTTACTTACATTTGATACCCTGGTGAACGGTCGCATTCACAGACATTCGACTAGTATGTTGAGAAAAATTAAATGATTGCATTCACTTAACATTTGAATACCATACTGAGCATATTGAGTATGTTCTAGTTTAGTTATATTTAACCCGTGTGATGAAGGATTTTATATAGTCGGATTTAAAATAAATTCCAATCCGTTCGTATATAAGCAAATAAAAATATTTGCCATAGCTTCGCCATACAGTGGCCAGGTCATTGGCATATGGACATGATGTATGCAACCACCTTGTGATATATGCTTGTACATACGATTCTTCCTTATACGTGTAATGTACGGTGAAATCAATGGTTTCTATCTACATTTCACTTGGATTATTAAATCTGTATATTTCTGAAACATTTCCTATATGGTTGACGAGTTAGTAAAATTGAACATAACACGCATGAAATTGCTAGGTTTCATGTAATGACATTTTCGTATTTCATTATATTTGCAACGTGCACTACATAGATGTTATATATGACTATTTGCATATGTTACACACGGTTATGATAAATGGATATTTGATAATATTTCCTAGACTATAGAAACGTGTGCAAATTGCAGGATTTGAAACCAATGAAAGGTGCTCGCACATGCGGATGATCACACGTTTAATAGCATATGCAAATCTATTTGCATATAATTTTCTAGGATGGTCATTCGAATCTTGTCGGTTTCATGAACATATATCAATATAAATACTGTGAAACACATGCATCTCTAAATGTTTGTTCATCATATGTGTGACATTTTATTGTATATAGGCCAGGGGTGGAGCAGTTAATATTTATTTTATTTTTGTTTCAGCATTTTTTGTCGGGGCGCAAAATTGGATAACCGATATATAGCCATGCGTCTGGTTCCTTCATGTCATGATGACCCAGCTTCGTAGGCGGGCACTACCGGTATGTTAGCCTTCCTGCAAACTTCCATCCGCCGTTGAAAGTCCAGATCTACGGAAAATAGATCTACAATAGTCGCTCCCGATCTTGGCGATAGAGAGCGTACTCTCAAATCTGGTGTTAATCATAATTGGTCCTATTTGTGCTTCTTCCGACGTACATTTTCCGTTCTAAAAGTCGACTGTTTTAGTTCATCGTGCCCGATGTCTATATGATGATGCGTCCATATTTCGTCAAACATATGCATATAAAAAAATCGTCTCGTATCATGTAAATAGGCGTCAAACTGGACGATTTCATTTCTGTTTTCGACATATTTTTACATACTAAGTGACATGGTGAGAGCGAATGTGGATTTTTTTTTCATGTTCATATTTGAGTGGACAGATGGATAAACCCCTGTAGTGATATTCAGCACTATTGATATGAAAATTGACAGCTTTAAAGTCGAAAAATTTATCGAAAATGAAACACAATATGCCTTGCTTTCGGCGCGTCGAGGGCGGCATGCAATCTTGAATCCAACCTTCGAACAGCCTTGTCTCCCATTATGCCAGGGCCGTAGCTTAAATTGTATGGAAATTGTCTTGAATCATCAGCCGCACTTATCTTCAATCCGATCACCATCCCACCATTAATACACAGCGTATAAGTACCGATCTGCCTTCCCCGATATCCCAAGTTCACTTCGGGCACATGATGACTATTGCAAATTACAAGCGTCTAGTCCGTCATTCACAATCCAGCCGTCGTCCATTAGAGAATATCCGCGTCCATAATCCAAAGACCTATTCCATTTTCCATATAACAGTATATTATGGACGCGGATATTCTCTAATGGACGACGGCTGGATTATGAATGACGGACTAGACGCTTGTAATTAGCACCAAATTCAAAAAGACAATCATAGTATACATAAACATAGGCTTGTTTTCTGCAAGAGAGAAGCGGTCAACAGTTTTCAATGATGCGGCAAGACATCATGATGTTCCAAAAATATCAAATCCGTATCGCTGATCAGTATTCTTAATCCATAATATTCGTTGTGAAGCCGTCATCTAAAGAATGATGTATCTCAGTCACGCTTTGATTGTGACTGTTCATATGAGTACCATGAGGTTATTGAAGTACATGGGTTCATACGGCCCCTAGCCCGGGTTAAGCGGAATTAGACACAAGTTACGAAACGTAGCGCCATAGATCTTGCACGCTACGTTCGTATTTTTGCTATCAGCATGCGATATGTATCGCCAAATTTGAGAAACTTTGAGTGGAGGCGCTTGGTGGAATAGCCCTGTTTTATAAGTTTCTGCAACAATGTTTTGTGACGTTGATTAAAATCATCACATCTAACACAGGATCTAGCAAATGCCACTAAGCGAGATATGTGTACGACATATGCAGGTCCCACTGGAACATTACTATCCAGAAAGGGATAGTTTACGATGTCGAAATTATAATCATCTCTTTTGTCATAAAGTCGACGAGAGAGAATGCCCGCTTCATTTTTATAG
>JAVTVY010029166.1:0-12915 GCA_036873755.1 Hanleya hanleyi
ACCTTTCTTCTGGACCAAGATTAAGGGACTACAATACGGTGAATCGGAAGGTTCTATCACATCTAACCTCAACATATCGTATATTCCCTTTTGTAATGTGTCTTACAATGCGTAAGGAACTGGATATGGTTTAGACTTGATAGGGTCTTTGTCAGTAAGAATGATGTTATGCTCTATCAGGTTTGTAGAACCAGGCAAATCGGAAAATATATCAGAGTACTCATCTAGAAGATTTTGTACAGTGTGCTTTTGATCACGTGACAAGTCGGAATTAACGTTTACCCGACTACCTTCAACGTTATCTGTGTCCATCAGCACAACTTCCGGTTCTGAAACATCTTCTTCCGGTTTCATAGTAACAGCTACAGAAACGGGCTGAGTGATCGGCCTTTCCAAATACTGTTTTAACATATTAATATGAAAAACTTTGTTAGAGCCGTTTATCTCTATCACATAGTTGTTAATTCCTAGCCGTTCCTTAACTTTGAAAGGGCCTTTCCATCTCATCAAGAGCTTATTGTTATCAGTTGGAAGTAGTAACAATGCCAGATCACCTTTTTCAAGTTTTTTTGGTGTAGTTTTTCTGTCAAAATACGATTTCTGGGTTTCCTGCGCTCTGGCTAACTCTACCCGTGCTATACTGCATGTTTTCTCCAAGCGATTCCGACGATCTAACACGTACTCGTACGTAGACTTTACCTCAGTTTCGATTGGACCAAAGTTCTTGGAGAACCTGCATCGGACCTCTGACCGAGCGACCATATAGCACTTCAAATGGAGAGAATCCTCCTAAACTTGCTAAGGGTGCCTCTCTGTATGCGAATAGTAACGCTTCAATCATACGGTCCTATTCAGTTGGTGTTTCACTAGCCATGCGTTTAAGCATTGATTTTAATGTGCCATTGTATTTCTCGCACAGACCGTTACACTGGGCGTGGTACGGAGTGGTCGTAATACGCTGAATGGAAAGTAACCTATGAACTTCACTCATCATCTCTGATGTGAATTGTGTACCTCGATCACTCAAGATCTCGTTTGGTATTCCTACACTACTTAGCATACTTACAATAGCCTCAGCTACAGTGACAGTATCTATGTTAGGCAGAGGAATAGCTTTGGGGTACCGCGATGCCATATCTACCATGGTGAGTATGTACTTATTACCACGTTTTGTTCTAGGAACCAGGGGACCAATTATATCAACCGAAACTCTGAAAAACGGAACGGTTATTATCGGCATTTTCTCAAGAGGTGCTTTTCTAATTTTCCCTTTTGGTAAGGTTCTTTGGCAAATGTCGCAAGACTGACAAAATCTATTGATGTCTCCGTGCATTCCAGGCCAGTAAAAATGTGCCTGGATTCGATCACTAGTTTTAGTTATACCCATATGTCCGGCCATTAAGATTTCGTGACCCATTTGCATGACAGTCAGGCGAAATTTCTGAGGGACTACTAGTTAGGGATCATACTTACTGTCGTCTTTCCTGGAAGATACCTGGCGATACAGTAATTCATTTCCCTTGAAAAATCTAATCTCTACTGATGCCTTGAGATCAACTTTACCAGTTTCTGCCATCTTTTGCGCATGAGCAAGACTAGGATCTTTTTGCTGTTCAGTCAAAAACGCATGACAGTCTCCAATTTGTGGCAATTGTGGTATCTTTAAGGGACGTTTACTCTCACTACTTTTCTTGGACTGACTACGTGTCACTACAGCTGCGGTGGGAGTGGGAACAACCTTTGGATTTTCACTTACCAGCTCTGGCCTTGCACTTTCCACTCTATCATTGGAATCTAATATGGGTGAAACAGAAGAAGTTCCGTTTATGTTTCCTATTACCAACTCGCATATTGGATCATCTAGGCATAGGGCTTTAACAGTTCCTATATGGAATGGGGTATCTACATACACTTCAGCTTCTGGTGCTGATCGGATAGTTTTATCCACAGTGATATACCGCATGACCTTACCGGTCATTTGTTTATCACCAACAAGACTACGTTTGACTATCACTCCTGTACAGCCAGTATCTCTAAGTACTTTTACTACCTTGTCACCAACAAAACCAGATTCAGTTGGCAAACCCTTAAGGATGTCATTGTCTTCCCGAAATGCAAAATCTTCCAATGTAAGGAAATGTCTAAGATTTTGTTTGGTAATATCAAACTCTGGTTTGTGTGGAGTAGGCCTATTTTGATTTTCAAAACTACTTTGTATAGGAAAATCACCTATTACATGTTCACATTCGTCAACAGTACGTACGGCAGCAGACATCTGTGCTAATTTTGTTTTCAACTTACATGAATCTGCATTATGTCCTGGTTTATCGCATAGAAAACAAATTATTCGACGGCGTTCTTGGTTTGTCTGCTTTGTAGACGATTCAACATGCTGTGGTTTGGAATTTTGAATAGAGCGTTTATGTTCAGAATGTTTTGGAACAAACGCCAGACGGTGTGCATCCATGTATGTGTCTGCCTCCCGAATGGCGTCATCTAATTTACGAACAGCTTTCTCTCGTAAATAAATGGAGAGTTCTTTTGGACAATGAAAAATGAACTGTTCTAAAACGAGGAATTCTCTAAGTCCTACATATGAACTGTCTACATTAGCAGATGAAAGCCACCGATCAAAATAATTGGACAACCTGGATACATACTGCTACGGTAACTCGTCTTTCAACATTTTCTCACTATGGAACTTTCTACTAAAACCGTCCTCAGTTAACTGAAAACATCGCAACAGTGCGGTTTTCAATGTGGGGTAGTTATTAGCATCTGTCGCTGGGAGTCTCGTGTAAACCTCTAATTCTTTTCCACGAAGCAAAGCGCTTAAACATGATGCATAATCGTCCTCTTTCCATTTATGGGTTACAGCATACCTTTCAAATCTCAGTAAGTAAGCATCCATGTCATCAGTGCTCTCATCAAAATAAGGAAGCTTGGGGGGTTTAAAATTTGTCAAAGTATGAGACTGGCGATTTTCACTTTCTTGTATTTTCAATCTTTGTAATTTTATCTGATGCGCACGTTCTCTTTCTCCTTCCACAAACTGATGCGCATGTTCTCTTTCTGCGTCTTTCTCTACGCGGTCTGCTTCTCTTTCTACGCATTCTGCTTCTCTTTCTACGTGTTCTGCTTGCCTATCAGCACGTCCTTGCTCTTGTATCTCTCTACTTTCTACAAACGCCATTAACTCTTTCCCCTGCAGACCAAATGCCTTGCCGGCGTTAACTAATCTCTCTATGCTATCCATGTTTGGAAAAATAATCAAACCAAAACCTGATCATACGATACCAGACACCAGTAACCATGGTAACATCCACGTAAATACTATCACGTACGACAACTTGAGCATTGACGCAATACTGAAGTGCTACAAATATACCAATCCGCCGAGAGCAACATCCAGAACAATAGCCCTACCCGTTCCTAATCACCCTTGGAACTATTTAAGTTTGAAAACTGTAGCGTAGCGAAAAACTCTTTGGAGTCTACAAGGCTAAGAAATATTGGAACGAACTCACCAAAATCCAGCATCACCAATCATTTACCATACAGCGTGATGAGCAACATGACATAGACCGATCTTCTGTAAAAGAGATTACAATGATCAATTATTCAAAAACACATTTTATTTACATTCAACAGGGACTGAATTCAAACATCCCGGACGAGCCCCCATGTAAAGACCAAGCCAACAATGTATTTATCAAATACAAAACAAATCTTTATATACAAGAAATCCCGGGTATATATGGTCGTAAAAAAAATGATTGTGATCATTTGAATGTCGACTTTTTAATCAGTAAAAATCAGTAAAAAATTGACGTCTCAAATCTTCATTATTTGAGCAACATAAAGTAAAATTCATCACCTACAGAGCTCACGCAATACTGGCAAGTATGCATTTCTCTTGGAATTATGATAACGACACGATTCAATTTCTAAAGCATGATTACTTATCCTTAATTTTGTAATCAGCACACGTTGGGTTTAGAAAAATTTAGTTAAGAATTTTTCAAAATAATATTCATTTTTCAGCATAAAGATCCAATTTATGGTTGAATGGACTAGACATCGTGCTTCGCCAGTCCTATGTGAACTCATCGATAACACGTTAGGAAAATGTACGATGAAACTTACCTACATCCAAGAAGGATTGTTGTAACCACACATGATAAAACTCGTGTATAGATAAGATTTCCTTATATGGTGGAAGATGTTAATTAGAAGGCGAGTGTATCACACAGGATTGAATTATCGGTATATCAATTCAGCATTCGCTACAGGGACTCCAGTCATAGATCTACACAATTTGCACCTCCAGTGAATCATATGCCAGCTCAAATGTGTGATACAGCAGCTAATTTCATAGCATAATACACGTATAAGCGAAATTTGATTTGTAAAACAATACATACACGATAGGGCTACAAGTTGCAAAGACTTTAGGACAGTTATTGCTGCCATGGCAGATTGTCGCTTGGCAGGATAGGTTAATAATTAGAGATTATTGCATACCCATTTCCATATCGGCCCTGGTATCAGCCCGAGACCCCCATATCAGCCAGAGGGCCGAAGGCCCGAGGGCTGATATGGGGGTCGAGGGCTGATGCCGGGGACGATATGGAAATGGGTATATCATAATCTATTTATCACATATTTATAGACGAATGGTAGCATAATCTGTAATTGACAGCAAAAATTGGACCCTCGGTAAAATGCAGTCAACGTTGCAAAAATTTCTTAGTCCCATTTAATGATACACCAGAGCGAAAAGGTTCAAATTCAGGATCGATTATCGAATGAGTATACATACTTCAAAACATTTAATACGAAGCCAGATCCAGCTGAAAAGTACAAAAGTGCGCTCGGTCAGACTGTGGAGAGAATGCGACGAGCTCCTCGAGGGGGAACCACTCCTGTGCGCGATATCAGTCCAAGGGCAAATAACAGATATCAGGCCCGCGCGTGAGGGCAGATATCCATATCATGATATGGAACGGTGTCATTCCACAGTATCAACGGGGCTAAATGTCCAGTATCACAGGCAAATATGTGATAAATGTAGCTATTGTAATATTTTATCGCCTGTAAATCACCCGCGTATCTTATATACAACTCACATCAGACGCATGCGCACAATATCAGGCATGTGATACATATGATTTACATGCGTGTAAGGCGTGATTTCCCCCACATGTCAGTCAGGCACGGTACAGTTTTGTCCAGTGGGGGATGTGCATTATCTACCTCGATGCTATCGTTGTGTCTGTGAAGAGCTTTGACGCGATGACGATCTTTTCTAACATCCCAGTCCGAGGTTAAAATCTTTGTGTCATTAACGCTTATGTTTATGTATACTATGATTGTCTTTTTGAATTTGGTGCTAATACTATTATGTGGAAAATGGAATAGGTCTTTGGATTATGGACGCGGATATTTTCTAATGGACCACGGCTGGATTATGAATGACGGACTAGACGCTTGTAATTACCAAAGCCGTTCCCATAAATGGTTGGTTGGTTGGTTTGATTGGGCACTCCATGGTATTACAATGGGCGCAGGTCATACAGAGTATGCCGTGCAACCCGTTCCCCCACACCGCCCTACACATGCTCCCTCCTACCCATCGGTAATTCCCCATTATATCTTCTTTACATCTGTATCCATATCATCTAATGTTCAATACGATGCATGCAGAGAAGGAAAATTCCAGACGTCATATGGAGCAAGGCGGTATGCCATTCGTACCGATTTGTCTCAGTGGGATATCACATACCGGAACGAAGACTAATACAATGACGGATAGAAAAACGCTTAACTTCCTGTCTGGATTGCTATCCAGAGAGTATGAGCCTGTTTGCATTGCAGTGATAATTCCTGTTCCTTACAAGTTGTCTCTCGGGTTAGAAGGTAGTAATTATTTCACCATCCCTCGTAATGTTAAATGACATGATTTCATTGAAGTAACTTTACTTTTACTGAAACCAGACCAATAATTCCCGGACATTATATTTCATCACAATATGTCAGTGCTCACTTAGACGGTATGAAAACATGGTGTCATCCAGTACCAATTTCAGTAAAACAAGGCCGACCTGGGGTGCCCAATTTTACCAGTTCCGCGTTGAAGACAACATTGAAATTCAACTGGCCGTAAATATCGCCAGTGCACGTTAATTACGTGGAGGAATTCCTTGAAATTCACAGACAATGTTTTGAACTCACTCACAGATGTTCAACCTCCAGCTGTCTATCTGATTATCAACCAATCATAGGGCTAGCCTATCCCATAATCCGATCCATTCGGGGTATGAACATTGGCCAACAGGCCGAATCGGTGGATTAGTTTCTTTTCACCCTCAGTGGCAAACAATTAAATCAGAATTTGTATTTTGTTTATATGTAACTGAAGTGATTTAATCATGAACAGTAGATTCATTGTACGCTGTCTATGCAATAGCTCTTATTCCAGCAAAGCGCCTTTTACTACAAACAATTCCTTCACAAAAAATTGTAGTTTGGGTGCACGTCTGAAGTTCATATATCTATGAAATGTATTATGAGCTCACGTATGTCGGACACCCAGAATATATACCCTGAATTATCGAACAGTTTTAGTTTGTTTGTAACATGACAAATGACATCACCGAGAGAACCGTCATCATTTGCTCGATATCGAAGGTCTCACTTAAGCATACATTGCCCATCCAATAACGTACGTGTTACACAAACCGACCTCGTTTTGATAGGATTATGCGCAATGCTGATGTTTTGATTTCGCATCCTGACTTCGCGCTTCGCGCCTCGCTCTTTTGATTTCGCATCCTGACTTCGCGCTTCGCGCCTCGCTGTTTTGATTTCGCATCCTGACTTCGCGCTTCGCGCCTCGCTGTTTTGATTTCGCATCCTGACTTCGCGCTTCGCGCCTCGCTGTTTTGATTTCGCATCCTGACTTCGCGCTTCGCGCCTCGCTGTTTTGATTTCGCATCCTGACTTCGCGCTTCGCGCCTCGCTGTTTTGATTTCGCATCCTGGCTTCGCGCTTCGCTGTTTTGATTTCGCATCCTGGCTTCGCGCTTCGCTGTTTTGATTTCGCATCCTGACTTCGCGCTTCGCTGTTTTGATTTCGCATCCTGACTTCGCGCTTCGCGCCTCGCAGTTTTGATTTCGCATCCTGCCCTCGCGACTTCGCATCCTGATTTCGCGCTTCGCATCCTGACTTCGCATCCTGACTTCGCGCTTCGCTGTTTTGATTTCGCATCCTGGCCTCGCGACTTCGCATCCTGACTTCGCGCTTCGCATCCTGACTTCGCATCCTGACTTCGCGCTTCGCTGTTTTGATTTCGCATCCTGGCCTCGCGACTTCGCATCCTGTCCTCGCGACTTCGCATCCTGCCTTCGTGTGTCGGTCCCGATTCATAACATAATACAGCGATGTCCCTTCTCGGCCATCGTACCTCTCCCCTAATTATTGACTAATATTTCCTGGTATATACATCCCATTGTAATGGGACTTCTTACAAAGCATCAGTTTGAACAGAGCAATATGTACAAGACTGACCCACTTAAAAAATTGCAAAAGAGTATCTGTCTATTGCTGGTGTCCTATCAGTCAGTCTGACATTCACTGTGTCGTGAAAACAATGACAACGTGTTCAAATTCTCCGTTTAGTCCAACCAGTCTTTGATTATCAATCCAGGATATAGAGAAATTGCATTTGCACTCTCGCCCATTCTACGGGCAAAATGTTTCACTGGCGTATACGCCTCCAAGAGGCTAATGATCGAGGCAAGTTTGATAAAACGCAGCAGTTTCACACGTTGTTATGTGGTCTCTTCGAGCAATGAGGGACAGACTGACTGAGAGACCTCTAGCAATAGACACATAGCGTTTTGCAATTTTTGATTTGGGTCAATATTACATTAGAAGCATGCGCTTATAGGTACAACACCATCCACAGAGTAATCATTTTCAAATTGTCGCTTTGGTCAAACTAATGCTCTACGAGAAGTCTCGTACAATCGCATGTACATGTATATCTTAGAAAATATTAGCCAATATGTTGCATGTTAAGGGAGAAAATATTAGTTACTGACAGTTTCTTTGTACATATTACCGTCGAATCTCCCAGTCAGTTCTATAGCGCTGTTCATGACACTGCATCTCTTACTGGATTCAACGCCTTCAAAACTCATAACGCCTTTGGTATTCTCACCAACCAACGACAAGTTGCACGATCGTTAACAATGCCTGTGCTAGATGTATCCTCAGTGATTGCCGTTCTACACTAAACTGAATATTGTGACCGTATTGAACGACGCCATTTTCATCTTCAGCGGATTCTCTTGTCCCTGACTGTTAATGACTTCCGTTTGGGCGCCATTGGTTAAGGGTTTATACCCGACAGAGAGATATTTGTTGTTCACTAATTTATCGTTGGGCCGTCTTTCATATCATGTCAAAACCCAGAGATTAACCCAGAGATTGCCTGGCTTTCACGTGTATCAGTGAAGTCGTCGAAATATGTACTTGTGCAAAGCGCGCCAATGCTACAAAAGTTGGCACAGCTGGCAATGTAAGGTGCCATAATGTGTCGTGCTCAACCTGGGCACAGAGAATGATGAACGTTGTCTGAAAAGATCGAATCACTTGTTCAACAAAAATCAGTCAGAAATTTAATTCGTGAATTGCACTAATCGGGAGAAAAAAAGAGAGCCTATCTGTATCTTTCAACGTTGGACAATATTTTGAACTGGTAATTGCTGGCATATTTTCATGTAACATTTGCCAAACTATACCTCACTCTATGCATAATGACACTTTCTTTGAATACTCGACAAATTGAGTACATAATCTCAAAATAATCTCCCGGGTCAAAAAATGGAGCAAAGTGAAGATATACAAAACACTAGTTGATCAACTGAAGTCACGGATCGCTGCACAGACAGTCCCTTCGTTGTTTTCTTAAGGTGTAATTAAACGCAACGTAGTAAAGGGATTTCTGCCCTATCTTTGGAATGGCGAACAATTGCGAGCTGACACTCCATGACTTTGTAGTCCATCACATTGAGGTCAGTTTGAGCCTATTTGCCTAACCCCCCAAGCAGAGGATCATGTGAAAATTCCAAATGGCGTCCGTCTTGTGTACCAGGAACATGATGATTTCGTCCTGCTTTTCTGCATTACTCAAAGCATAAGACTCGGGGTTTACAAATTTCCCAGTTTGAAGATGGACAACCAATACAGTACTAGAAGTAGGAGTCGTCGACGACAACGCGAACTGTCTCCAAATCAGCGGGAAAGCGGCCATGATGAAGTTGCACCTTCGACCGTCGAATCGACGAGGGGTCGACCAAAAAACAGAAAAACAGCAGCAAATCGTTCGAAATCCAGTAACTTGGATCTGAACAATTCGGCGAACTGGTCGGCACAAAATATCCTCCACGAATTAGAAGAACTAGGTATTTTCATACCATCGACCATCGGCAGGAAAGATCTGCAAAAAATTCTGCAGCTCAGCACAGTAAAGCGAGCAAGGCCACGTGGCGTCGACCATGCAACTCCGGTTACCACAGCTAACGAGCCCAGGGAGAGTGATCAGCAGCCGGGACAAAACGTCCCAACAGAAAACAACTAGAGAGACAGAAATTATCCAAGAAGAATCCCCATTCATTCAGGATCCGATTACGGCATATGAATCTCAATTTCACGAACTGCGTAATTCGGTGCAAACACTACAGAACACCGTCAGTGGGTTGTGCCAGTCGCTGCACACTGCAGTGAACAACAACAACAGCGGAAATGGCGTTTTTACAAGATTAACGGCCCCGGGAGCGACTTCTGAGACTGGATTCAGGGAGCCGTTGCACGAACTGTGCGTAAGCCTAAGTCCGTGCGTAAGTCCTACTTAGCGTGAGCGTAGCTACGTCGACCCGTGTCACAAAGTGTCTAAAGTTACGCAAAGCCGTAAATTATTGCGTAGATTTACGTCTGCCAAGGAGTATGCTTAGCGTGAGCGCAACTTCGCTTGCTTGTCACCAGGTCTGTAGTAGATTAATCTAATGAGCTAGTTGTAAAATTTTATGTATCTTTTTAAACGTACGAACTTTTGCAGTCAGAAAATGGTCGTGTTTTTACTTTTTCTCTGCCCAGCATACGATCGCTCAAAACCCGTGTGCAGCATTTTCGCACCTTCTTTCACAAAAGAGCGAACACATGCATTACGATCCCTAGCCTCAAACGCAGATTGCTCTGACGTGTAATTATCGAGGTAAAATATTTGCAAAGTCCATTAGCGGCTATGATTATAGCACATTGGTCAAAACCTCATATCCAATAAAAATTAAGCACAGTTCTAAGTGATTATTTGTTGAAGAGGCGAAAATCTGGAACTTACGCATTGCGTAAATTGGGATGTAATTACGTCTGCCTTGCGTCAGGTTTGTGAAACGCGTGTAGAGCCGGACGTGGTGTGAGCGCAACACAGGTGTAGGTCCTTATGTCGATCGTAACTTAAGCAAGTTTCGTGCAACGATCCCCATGGGTTTCACCTTACAGTCGGCTCACGACGTACCTCAAATGAATTATGACAATTCTTATCGAAGTTTACCGGGTAGGCCAATTTTTCACATGCCTATATATCACCAACCTAAAGCCACAGCTCCCAATCTTACATAGTCTGGGAGTCCAACAGGGGTTCTGACAGGGAGAAGAAAATTCGGCATTCCGTCCCACGACTTTCCAACAATTTCCATCAGATTTCCAACATCCAAGAGGGTAAATATGTCAGTTTGGCCTCTCACCTAATTCCTGTGCATGAACTGCCAGAAAACCGCTCCATTATGGACACTTTTGGAAATCAAATTCGCATTGAAGGCAACCCCGACCCAAGATTGAAGAAGACTCTGAATGAATTATTGGTAGCCTTTGACAAATACAAATCTGTCATGTGTGCCAAATGGGACAGACGCGAAGAACTAGACATATATCAACATCGTTGATCTTGAGTTCGCCACCAGGTCGGCAGCATGGCTACAAGAGGAGAATATCCGTATTGACTGGATATTGAAAAACTCAAAATGTCTTACGGAACAACTTGATGCTAAAGGTCACATACTGTACAGACATGGGATTTCTCGACTCTCTATACTACAATCTCTCATCAGGACCTTATTGACCGTCTAAGTTCATTAATAGTATCTGTGTTCAAGAAAACTGATCGTAGATATATTAATGTCAGAAGCCATAAAGCATTCTTTAGCTCTACTACATACAAGATATATCATTCATGGGATGTTTCTTTGTTTATAGAGTTGCTTGAATTTGTCATTAAAAATATCTATGTGAAATTTAGCAACACAATATATCAGCAGCATATAGGTATTCCAATGGGTACTAATTGTGCACCCCTGTTGGCTGACCTGTATCTGTTCTCTTATGAATATGACTATATGCAGGCGCTTTCAAAAACCGATCCATTCAAGCCCGTTCCTTCTCATTCACCAAACGCTATATAGACGATCTTCTCGCTGTGGATAATCGCTATATAAATGACGCAGTGAAGAATATATATCCACCTTCACTGGATTTGAAGGAAACTACAGATAGCCCTACAGGCACATCATATTTAGATCTATATCTCTATAAAAATGAAGCGGGCATTCTCTCTCGTCGACTTTATGACAAAAGAGATGATTACAATTTCGACATCGTAAACTATCCCTTTCTGGACAGTAATATTTCAGCGGGACCTGCATATGGCGTATACATATCTCGCTTAGTAGCATTTGCTAGATCCTGTGTTAAATGTGACGATTTTAATCAACGTCACAAAACACTGGTGCAGAAACTTAAAAAACAGGGCTATTCCACCAAGCGCCTACAATCAAAGTTTCTCAAATTTGGCGATACATATCGCATGCTGATAGCAAAATACGAACGTAGCGTGCAAGATCTATGGCGCTACGTTTCGTAACGTGTCTAATTCCGCTTAACCCGGGGCTAGGGGCCGTATGAACCCATGTACTTCAAGATCCTCATGGTACTCCTATGAACAGTCACAATCAAAGCGTGACTGAGATACATCTTTTTTTTTAGATGACGACTCTATAACGAATATTATGGATTAAGAATACTGATCAGCGATACGGATTTGATATTTTTGGATCATCATGATGTCTTGCCGGCATCATTGAAAACTGTTGACCGCTTCTCTCTTGCAGGAAACAAGCCTATGTTTATGTATACTATGATTGTCTTTTTGAATTTGGTGCTAATACTGTTATATGGAAATGGAATAGGTCTTTGGATTATGGACGCGGATATTCTCTGATGGACGACGGCTGGATTATGAATGACGGACTAGACGCTTGTAATTCGAGACTATGAAATATTCAATAAACTCGTTACAGGGCGCAAGGCAATTTCATGTACCATATGCCACAGTGTCTTACATACTTATTACTTCTGTCCTCGCAGACAGTTTACAGACACCACACGGCCATTTAACGAGGCCAGAGGGCCACAAGAGTATAGACGTATAGATGACTGGAGGGGGCGCCCAAGACTGTTCCACCAAGGAAAAGAAATATTCAACAACTTCAACACTGCACAGGGTGTACTCGATCGATTTGCCCTTTCACCCACATCTGTACACTGTGCAAAAACAATCACCCATCAGACCAATGTAAAAAATCTCGATCCACCAGCCAGTCTAGCGCATCACACTGACCACTTCCAAACTTCACTTTTGAAGCGTCAACTCCAGTTAATGTAAAATAAATGGAGGATGAACTCACTGACCGCCCCGACCGAAACTTTGTGGCCTACTTATATGATGGTTTATGGAATGGTTTTCTGACTGTCATTACAACAGAATCACTCGAATGCACAAACAATTTATCAGAA
>JAVTVY010029167.1:0-12957 GCA_036873755.1 Hanleya hanleyi
GCGTGTTAGGAAATACATTCCAATTTTTTTTTTTCTCGCCTCACTTCCCTCTGCAACTATGAAAACATTTCTCCTTGTTGAACCAAGCAACGAAAGGGGCCTTCTCATACACCAGCACTATGAACCATATTCAATGGAAATTTTGGGATTAAACACAGGAAAACTGTCTTACACTCATTTATATACTATATTATGATAAGAAAAACTCCTATATTTTTGCAAATTTCCTCCTATATTTTCACTGTGAGCCACTTGAAGTCCTGAGTTTATACAAAATTTGTCTGTATTTAGTCCGATTCAGTGTCTAGAAATTTTTTCTGTATTTATAATCAAACTCAGTTCATACATATCAGATCTGTATTTATCAGACTCAGTTTATACAAACCTTGTCAGTTTTTACCTCTCAGCCAAAATTGGCCTTGGGCTATTGCCGTCATCATGTAAGTCCGTCCATCTCCATTTTTTCGTTACCACCATATATAAAAGATTACTATGCCTAGGAGCACCACATTTATATGGCACACATTCATGTAGTCACAGAGCAGAAATTCGTTGTGGCAAATTGAACTTATGATCCTTGACTGATGTTCAATAAAGACTAAGTATGAAAAGAAAATCTAAATATTTTGCACACATGGATAAACCTCAGATAGCTTTTAAAAGCAACAAGTCTCAATATGACTGAAATAATGTTGAAAGTGACGCTAAACCATATTCACTCACTCGCTCACTTGAAAGCAACAATATTGTCAGAAATATGTGCATTGATGATGTTTCCTTCCCCAAATACAACTTGGTAGAGTTACAGAATTTTGGGTGATTTTATCAATCTTAAATTCAAGTCTATTTTTGCTACCCATCTTTTTTGACACTCAGGTACTTATTATTTCTACTTTTGTCTCTTGTAAAAATGACTTGTCTGGGATAGGTGAACATGTGAATATTTCAAGCCCTGGGGCCGATTTCATGAAACCTCACTTGAGGCAATTTTCGCACTTGAAAGTTGAAGTGCACTTGAAAACCTCCCTTGGCTTGAGTTTTTGCTTTTCATGAAAGTTCACTTGAACCTGAAATCGCACTTGAGTTCAAGTGTGGTCAGACCTCCCTTGAAAACCGCACTTGAAATAAAAAAACGTACTTGAAATGACCAATACGAAGGGAGATGATGTCGAAAAATAAGTTATTTTCATGTGCCCATGCATCATAATGCACGTACGGGCATTGTTCTTCATCTCATAGATCCAAAAATGGCACAGACAAATTTATTTGCCACCTGAAATTCTACCGATCGGCTCCTACGCATAAAGTATTTTGAGCATACACTTGATTTTGCGGGGGTACTATTTATTACCAAACCGCACAAAAGAGTTCCAAAAAGGTCACTTCAAACGTCACTTGACCAAGTGCGGCCAAAAACGTTTGGTGAAACACAACTTGAGATTTTTTTTAAGTGCACTTGGTCAAGTGCAAAAATCGCCCTTGGAAAACTCAAGTCAATTGAGGTTTCATGAAATCGGCCCCTGCTTAGGAGCACCAGTCTTACTTCACAAATGCATGTGGTCTTAAGAGCAGAAGCCTATAGAAAATCAGTGAGATTGACATATATTTTTTCTGGGTCACTGGGTGAAATTTGTTCATTCATCACTGGCTGCTTACACCACCATATTTCAAGGCCTAGGCATACTGAATTTAAACTACACATACATCTGGTCTTGAACTAAGCAAAAATTTGAGGTATTATCATCATGTAAGTACATTTGTTTTATTATTTTGTCTCTGTTTTCTCATTACACAGTGTCGTGTGGGGGTGGGGGATACATTATACCACTCTTTGATTGTTTGATTCTCAATCCTTTTATAAAAGCTGTAACAGACTTAACTGGAATTTGAGAGAATGTTGTGTATAAGTGTGAGTCTGTGATATTATGGAACAGTAGCAATGCTAACACTATGATTGTGTATCTCCAGGGTGAGCAGTGTAAGAGACTAGTTAACAGTCTACAGACCCAGTTCCCTAAGTCAGAAAAACCCCAGTTGATCGAGGCAGCTCAGTACGTACGTGACAAACAGATACCACAGGCTATACAGGTTCTTAAGGTGGGTCATGTCTGATCATACTACATGTGATGTCCCTTGTAACCTATAAGAATTCCATTCCTCACATTATCATTCGGCTAATCACACAGGCTTATTACAGCTACTGGAATTCTAAAGAAAATCAATTTCTGACCCTGGAAATCCTTGAAAAATTACTATATTTTTAAGGTCTGCAAAAGTCCTGTAACGGTTCTCACTAAATACATATGTTACTTAAATAGTTGTATTCCCAGTTGTGATCCATTAAGTCCTATCTTCAGAATGTACAGTGATGCATTTCTTCTTTAGTCCCATCATTCATAATCTGGTATAAGTGATAATGCATAGGATTGTGCCACATTACAATTGTATTAATTCCTGTCCTAAAGTAAAGTTCCTGCTACACGATTGTGGCTGTATTAGATTGAAGTTTGAGAATGTGTACTGATCAATACCTGGGGTGATACTGTTAACTGTGAACTGTTCTCTTGATCTGTGACAGAAAGCTGGTGCTGGTGGAGATGTGAGCATAAAGCTGACCATGGCCCAGCTGTTCCTGGCCCAGGGCAGTGTACAACAGGCTTGTGACACACTCAAGTCCCTCGGTCACTTGTCCCATAAACCAGGCGTGGTCAGTCCAAACTTCTTCTTCTACGCCAGTTAGACAACATTTAAATGTGTAATACACAATTCAGCAGCTTCACTGGTAACATATGTTCAGCTCTGTATGCATTTGTTCATGCATTTTAAGTTGAGAAAAAAAAGTTGCATTTCTGATTTTACTTTGAAAAAACTTATAACAAACCAAAGAAGAATTGTTAGAGTTTGATGTATGACAATATGTGGATGGTTGGGTTCAACAGTGTGTTTAACTGGGACTGTTTTATCCAGGTGTCCACACTGGTGACTTTGTACCTGAATCAAGAAGACCATCAGGGAGCCGCAGACATACTTACCAATGCTGTCAGCTGGTACAAGAAACATGAGGTATGTCACAGCCATTTACAGAACTATATGATGATGTGAATTTATACTTGAATAGTTCTGACTTTTATCACTAACCAATAAGAGTCAGACAATAAGAGTCAATGTGCAATTGAACAATCTAGACATTCAGTGCAGAAGAACTGAAACTGAGAACTTATAGGAAGGTTGCAATAGGTGTCATAAAGCGGCCATGTTGATGTTATCCACAGGGGGTGTCTTTCGTTTAGCCCTCATTTATCCGGATTAGCAAGGGTCAAACAAAAGGCACCTTCTGTGAATTACATCAACATGGCTGCCTTATGACACTTATTTCAACCTTCCTATAGAACATTATCAGTCAACACAACTGGTTTGTCTTGCCGATTGTATCAGGCTTTTATGTAGCATTACTTGTATTTACATCATGAGAAAAATAAATTGAAAAAGAAAAATGAACTTCCTCATTGAAATTGATATTAAAATAAATGAAATCGGTGTACACAGTATAATTTACAACAAAAGACATTTTCTCCCATCCAGCAAGAATTTCTTGTCTGGTCCATATCTCGGTTACCATTTCATGGACAAATCCGAAACTTACAAGAAAGATGCAGAGTACATGTACCTTACCGATGTGCACTGTCATGTTATTTAAGTGTTTCAATGATTTCTCACAGAGTTCTGGTCCTTTATTCTGTCAGTCTATGATTTCTTTTCTGGACCATAGCTCTGTTACTTTTTGATGGACAACTTCCAAACTGACTCGGAAAATGCTTAGTACCTTGCAGATGTGCACTGTCTGGTTTTTTGTTTTTTTTGCACGCTTCGATGATTTCCCCCAGTGTTATGACCCTTTATCCAGTCAGTCGAGAATTTCTTGTCCGGTCCATATATTGGTTGCTGTTTAACCCTTTCACCGATTAAACCCGGTGTACGGGGATAACGAGAGTGCCACCCGTACGACCATCCCCGGTAGACCGGGTTAGCTTTAAACCTGTTGGCCATCACGATGGGTACAGCACTTTTATTTTTTTGCATTCGTTTTAACGGAAACCTATCAAACACTGTATACTTCTGGAAAGTCAAAACCTTGATCAATTTGATTCTCGAAATTGTTTGTTTGTTCCGCAAAAGAAATAAAGCAAAATTAGATGTTGAACGAAAAAAATCGGAGCGAAAAATGCGTTTTTTCCACATACCGTGTGACCCAGTAAGCCGCAGAAATGAAAAAAATCATCGAAAACCTCATCCTAACTCCTGTATTTTTGATGTTACACGACTGGTAAAGCGTGGTGAATATTCCCCAGACGATTAAAACTGCCAACGACAACCGGCAAAGTTTATTTCCATATTTTTACGAGTCTTGATACACAAAGTTTGACAACCAACTTTCTATTTCGCCCAAGATGGTTGCCGCCTTCGGACGACGAGCCAATCGTTATGCGTAATTTCGCCCACGTGACCTCCATCCGCCAACAGATAAGAAGCGCGTAGACAGTGGCTGGAAAAATGGAATTACATCATTTTCAATCCAATCGTATCCTCCGTTTTATTTTTGCCATCCGTCCCAGGTCATGTCATGTACAGAAAGGGGAAAGCCCACGCTTTCCAATGAGAGGTCAAACATTGCAAATGGCCGAGTACAACTCGAGATAAACACTGTCAAATGCGATCGAAAAAAGACGATTTCTCCGTTGAATTTTGACGTTTTCAAGTCGAGAAAGCCGGGAAAAGCGCATTCTCTTGAAGTAAAACCTAATTTTGTATGCTATTTTATTTATTTTGCTATAAAACTGGAGCAAATAACACCGGAGTGTTCATTGTGGAGATGGGGTCCCTATGTTTTTCTACAAATCTCAGACGCAAACACGTTTTCTAACATTCCAAAGACAACATATACAAATTTTAACAGTTCTCAGGGAATTGATCGTCAGCAGGTCACTTTTGTCAGGGGAAATAATCGGCGAAAGGGTTAATGTACAAATTTTGAAAGTTATATGGAACATACTCAGATTTTGCAGATGTACTTGGTAAAGTTCTTTTCATTGTCATAATCATTTTTCCAAATTTATTGCACTTGATACCTATGTCTGTCAACATGTAATGCATTCTGGTCGGGTTTAGTACTTCTTGAAGAACTTTGAAATGTACTTGCTTCATACTTTCTACTGTGTAGATGTGCATTAACTATTCAAACTCAGAGTTATTGCCCTTTTTCCTGTAAGCCTGTATCTGAATATTTGGAACTTATTTGGTACATGCTAGTACGGTACCTCGACGAAGGCTGAACCCCAATGTTTAAATTCCTTGTCTTTCATTCAACCGTTTCTACGTTGCCATATGCAAACATAATGTTTTTAAGGCTGAGGGGTCAATTGCACATGTAAGGTGCTCCATCATGCTGAAACTTACTACATGCTTAGTACCTTGTACTGTCCGGTTTTATATCCAATCTGAAGTATTTCGTTGGAGTTATTGTCCTTTTTCCTCAATCCTTAATATGTGCTCTGTTTTACATTATTCTCAGAATGTTTGGAACTTATTTGATATACGCTAGTACCTCGGTGAAGCCTGATCCCCAATGTTCAAAATCTGTATCATGTTAGACATGCCGCACACTCATGGCAAACTCGTGACCTCTTTATGCTTGTGTCTGTCAATCCGTCTGTCTATCAGATTTGTTCTCCATGTCATTTCTCCAGTTCTACAATGTAGGTTGTAGAGAATTGCATCCAAACTTGGGTTACACGTTAAGTTAATAGGTATGAATCGGTAAGTGAAATGTACCAGCTCCTATGATGGCAGATGTTTGCTTGTGCATTGTAGCCCAATTCCCCTGACCTGGTGGTGTTAATGCAGGCAAGTGCTAATTTCCAGCTAAAGGATGGTAATTCTAAGGAAGCGGCCCAGTTGTTCGAGGAACTCAGAAAGTAAGTCTGCCAAGTGTGCATGATAATACTCTTTTCAGGGATTGTTTTGTGTGCCCGATATTGACAGCTCTCGTACAACCCTTTTTACTTTCCCAATTTCATTATCCATGTGATCCTTAAATATGGCTTTTTAACAAATGATGAAAGCTTACGTTAGGCATTGAATGATGTTATCAGAAGTGTCTGTTTGACTTTGTGACCATGCACTGCATATATAATTGATGTTGACTTGGTCATGGTGCCCAAGGCCAAAAGTTGATATGCATTTCTTCAGTGAGTTGATTTATATTGAATTGACTGGAAGAATTCTTTGGATTGTTTGATGACTGGGGAGATTTATGTTCATAATTTTAGCTAATCATGTATTCATTCCTCACAACCATGACCACTTTGTTCATCTTAGTAATTATCACATAAAAAGTTCTTCTCCACAGAGATGAACAATATATATTTAGTTTCACATTCTGCTTCATAAATTCAATATCAGAAGTACGGTATTCATCTCATAGTTGGAAGTGGGAAAGACATTGAAAATATTACACAATTTTGGCTTCAAACTGGACACAATTTCAGACAACTTTAACTCTTCCATAAATTCAGTGATAAGATATATGCTCTTTTTGTCATATCGTACTTGATTTGTAAAGAATTTAATTGTGCTTTGAATTGTTTACATGTAAACATTTGATTTAAAAATCACCTGTTATGCCTACTTAAGTATTTCATGCTAAATATGTGTCTGTGGCCAGCTAGCCATTCCTGAAAATTGGACTATCGTCTTCTTTGTTGGCTGAGGACAGAGAGTGTAGGTTCAACATTGTCCCAAAGAATATCCCAGTTAATATGCTCATGATTTTTTACCCCTCGGCCAAAATTTGGCCGAAGGGTATTGTCGTCGTCATGTACGTCTGTCCGTCTGTCCGTCTGTTCGTCCGTCCGTCCGTCCGTCCGTCTGTCCGTCACACCTTTCTCGTTACCAAGATATCTTCAGAACGACTTACCCTAGGCACACCAAACTTGCAGTGCACATCCGTATGCTTGTGACCCAGAACCCTATTGAATCTGGACCTGATTGGTTAGAAACTTTGGCGGCCATATTTAATTTATGCGAAATCATTAATCTTGTGTATCTTAGGTACCATTTCTCTGTTCAGTGTGAAACTTGGTATAGATCATCGATGCATCAAGAAACTTCAAAGGAATGACCAAACCAGTTTCCCTGATTCGGTGAAAACCTTGGCGGCCATCTTTAATTTATGCAAAATCTTCAATGATATATATCTCTGATACCATTCAAGTGTTCTATACGAAACTTGGTATACAGCATCGATGTATCAAGAGATCTGCAATGTATAGCCACATCAGTTCCTCTGAGTGGCGGGAAGGATGGGCGGCCATCTTTAATTTATGCAAAATCATTAATGATCTCTATCTCTGATACTGTCCGAGTGCTCAATGTAAAATTTGGTATATATCATCGAAGCATCAATAGACTTACGATAAATGACAGTTCTGGCGTTTCTGATTGGCCGGAACCTTGGTGGCCATCTTTAATTTATGCAAAATCTTCAATGATATATATCTTTGATACCATTTCAGTGTTCTATATGAAACTTGGTATCCAGCATCGATGTATGAAGAGACTTGCAATGAATAACCACATCGGTTCCTCTGAGTGGCGGGAAGGATGAGCGGCCATCTTTAATTTATGCGAAATCATTAATGATCTATATCTCTGATACGGTTCAAGTGCTCAATGTAAAATTTGGTATACATCATCGATGTATCAATAGACAGTTCTGGTTTTTCTGCTTGGGCGGAAAACTTGGTGGCCATCTTTAATTTATGCAAAATCTTTAATGATGTTTATCTTTGATACCATTTCAGTGTTCTATATGAAACTTGGTATACAGAATCTATGTATCAAGAGACTTGCAATGAATAACCACATCAGTTTCTCTGAGTGGTGGGAAGGATGGGCGGCCATCTTTAATTTATGCGAAATCATTAGGGATCTCTATCTCAGATAATTTTCAAATGTTCGATGTAAAATTTGGTATACATCGTCGATGCATCAACAGACTTATGTAATGAATACCGGTTTCTCTGATTGGACGGAAACGTTTGAGGCCATTTCTAATGGCAAAATTTTTCATAATCTGTATATTTGTTACTTGACTGCTTGGTGTTCCTGAAGTCTTGTTTTAAATTGAATACATTATGAATGGCTGGCGCCCAGAGCCGAGGGGTTTTCAGATGCGCAGCTTCGTATTTGCAAATGTAGCAGAATATTTTGGTCTGCATCTGTCTGTCTATGTGTCTGTCCATATTTTCATTTGTCACAAGAACTACTTCACATAGACAATGAAATGTCTTAATATGTCAAACTTCAGATGACCTGTTTAGATTTTCAGCTTGTTGTCCCCCGCTACTTAGTAGGGGGGGGGGACTTAGAAACACCGGTGTCCGTAATTCCGTGATTCCGTAATTCCGTAAGATTTTCTTGTCCGGACAATAACTCGTGAACGATTCAACCGATCAACTTCAAACTTGGGGTGTGCCTTGACATTGGCGAGAGGACGGTTGGGATTGTTTTTCAGCAATGTGCGTAATCCAATATGGCCGCCGTCAGCCATTTTGGATTATAAGCAGTACGATCTTAGATTTTCTTGTCCGGACAATAACTCGTGAATGATTTAACCGATCAACTTCAAACTTGGGGTATGCCTTGACATTGGTGAGAGGACGGTTGGGATTGTTTTTCAGCAATGTGCGTAATCTAATATGGCCGCCATCAGCCATATTGGATTATAAGCAATTGGATCTTAGATTTTCTTGTCCGGACAATAACTCATGAACGATTTAACCGATCAACTTCAAACTTTGTGTGTGCCTTGACATTGGTGAGAGGACGGTTGTGATTGTTTTTCAGCAATGTGCGTAATCTAATATGGCCGCCGTCAGCCATATTGGATTATAAGCAGTTGGATCTTGTCCGGACAACAACTCGAGAACGATTCAACCGATCTACTTCATATGTGGGGAGTGCCTTGACATTGTTGAGAGGAGGATTAGGATTGTTTTTCAAGGACGTGCTTGATCCAATATGGCCACCATCAGCCATACTGGATTTCATTGGATTTTAAGCAGTTTGATCTTGTCCGGACAATAACTGGAGTACGATTCAACTGATCTACTTCAAACTTGGGGAGTGCCTTGACATCGGTGAGAGGACGGCTTTGGATTTTTTTCCAGCGATGTGCATAATCCAATATGGCCACCGTCAGCCATATTGGATTATAAGCAGTTGGATCTTAGATTTTCTTGTCCGGACAATAACTCGTGAACGATTTAATCGATCAACTTCAAATTTGGGGTGTGCCTTGACATTGGTGAGAGGACGGTTGGGATTGTTTTCCAGCAATGTGCGTAATCAAATATGGCCGCCGTCAGCCATTTTGGATTATAAGCAGTTCGATCTTAGATTTTCTTGTCCGGACAATAACTCGTGAATGATTTAACCGATCAACTTCAAACTTGGGGTATGCCTTGACATTGGTGAGAGGACGGTTGGGATTGTTTTTCAGCAATGTGCGTAATCTAATATGGCCGCCATCAGCCATATTGGATTATAAGCAATTGGATCTTAGATTTTCTTGTCCGGACAATAACTCATGAACGATTTAACCGGTCAACTTCAAACTTTGTGTGTGCCTTGACATTGGTGTGAGGACGGTTGTGATTGTTTTTCAGCAATGTGCGTAATCTAATCTGGCCGCCGTCAGCCATATTGGATTATAAGCAGTTGGATCTTGTCCGGACAACAACTCGAGAACGATTCAACCGATCTACTTCATATGTGGGGAGTGCCTTGACATTGTTGAGAGGAGGATTAGGATTGTTTTTCAAGGACGTGCTTGATCCAATATGGCCACCATCAGCCATACTGGATTTCATTGGATTTTAAGCAGTTTGATCTTGTCCGGACAATAACTGGAGTACGATTCAACTGATCTACTTCAAACTTGGGGAGTGCCTTGACATCGGTGAGAGGACGGTTTGGATTTTTTTTCAGCGATGTGCATAATCCAATATGGCCACCGTCAGCCATATTGGATTATAAGCAGTTGGATCTTAGATTTTCTTGTCCGGACAATAACTCGTGAACGATTTAATCGATCAACTTCAAATTTGGGGTGTGCCTTGACATTGGTGAGAGGACGGTTGGGATTGTTTTCCAGCAATGTGCGTAATCTAATATGGCCGCCGTCAGCCATATTGCATTGTAAGCAGTTGAATGTTGTCTGGACAATAACTCGAGAACGATTCAACCGATCTACTTCATACCTGGGGAGTGCCTTGACATTGTTGAGAGGAGGATTAGGATTGTTTTTCAAGGACGTGCTTAATCCAATATGGCCACCATCGACCATACTGGATTTCATTGGATTTTAAGCAGTTTGATCTTGTCCGGACAATAGCTGGAGTACGATTCAACTAATCTACTTCAAACTTGGGGAGTCCCTTGACCTTAGTGAGAGGACAGTCATGTATTATGTTTTATGGATGTGCATAATCCAATATGGGTGCCATCTGCTGTATTAGATTATGTTAAGCTCATCAGCAATATCTCCATTTTCAAATCATACTCTTATCAATGATATGAGATATCATCGACCCCAAAAAATCGACCATAGAGGTCCATGGCCCCCGCAGCAGCAGCGCCAGTTATGGTGGATGTAATCCACCATAACTGGTGCTGCTAGCGGGGGACATGGACCTCTATGGTCGATTTTTATTTTCAGTTTTGGAAGTTTGGCAAAGAGGTTTTCTGGACTAAGATGTATTCAGGGTAGGTGTCGTACAAACATGAAATGCTGTAGCATTCATTAAATATCTATTATAACTAGCAGCCTGTAATATAAAAATATATACTCACTTGGTTTTCAGAACGAATGCAAGTGATCCCCGAATCCTTGCACAGCTGATCACTGCGTATGCTCAGTTTGATCCCAAGAGGTCACAGGAAGTGAGTAAAGACTTGCCGTCAGTGGCAGAGATAACGCAGAGTGTTGATGTGGATACACTGGAGGCCTCATTTAGTGCACTCGGCCCCAAGTATATGAAGAAAGTACAGAAAGCTGAGGGAGCACAAGCCTCACCTGGACCGTAAGTAAATCACTTCTTCAAAGATAATACTCTTCATGATAGCACTTTTATGGACTGAAAGATCCATTCTAGAACTAGAATCCACATTTGAATATAAATAAAAATTTAGTGAACATCATTTTTATCCCTCAGCTATTAGGCTGCAGGATTCTGTCGTCGGCATGTACGTCCGGTTGTCAGTCGTCAACAATTCTTGTGACCGGTCTAGAAGCCAAACCGTTGCCTCTAGAGACTTCAAATTTCGTACACAGGATTGTTGGATGGTCAACCACAAGCCTATATAATTTGCGCACATTGTGATGATTTTTGTGGTTTCCATGGCAAAATGTTCATATGACGCTGTGAACGTGATGGAAGGTAAACTGTTTCAGCTAGGGACTTCAAATTTGGCATGCAGGATTGTTGGGTGGCCAACCACAAGCTTTTTGAATTTGGGTACATTACAATGATTTTTGTACGCCTGCCAAAAGGCGGACGTATTATGTGATGGCGGTTTCCATTCCTTCTGTCTGTCGGTCTGTCTGTCCGTCTCTCGTGTCCGATCTATATCTGGGACAGTTTTCTATCTACAGTTCTAATTGTTGGTGAGTGGATACCCTACGGGGAGACGATGTGTCATGTACCAAAATGAAGGTTGAGGTCAGAGGTCAAAGGTCACTGGCCTAAAAAAACAGGAAATCACCGAAGTTTTCATGTCCGGTCTATATCTGTGAACGTTTTCTATCCACAGTTGCAATTTTTTGTGAGTGGATACGCTAGGTGGAGACAATGTGTCGCGTACCAAAACTTAGGTCGAGGTCAGAGGTCAAAGGTCACTGTTGCCTAAAATCAGGAAATTGATCAATGACAGTTCTCTATCTACAGTTCTAATTTATGGTGAGTGGATGCCCTAGGGGGGAACGATGTGTTGCATTCCAAATGTAGGTTAAGGTCAGAGGTCAAAGGTCCGTGTGATCGAAAGATCAGGAAATCATTAAAGATTTCTAATTTTTTGTGAGTGGATTCAATAGGGGGAAATGAAAAAAATAGGTCAAGGTCAAAGGTTACTGTGACCCCAAAATCAGGAAATTATTAAAAATAACATTTATTTGTGTTAGTAGATACATTAGAGGGACACGATGTGTCACATCATCCATTAACATTTGTTGTCCATGCGATATCTCTAGTTTCAAGGTATGAATTGGTACCGTACTCGCATGGCAAAGAGGAGCCATACATTTTCAGATCAATTTGTCAAATGTCAAGGTCACATTCCCGCAAAACTGAATCAAGTTTAGCTGACGTTTTGTCTTCAGTTGGAATATTCAGAGTTCTCTTCCCTACATGTATATGGCATCTGTCCTGTGGAGTTGTCTCCCATGTTTGAAACAGCTACATTTAGTTAAATTGTTGTGAAATAAAAACCATATATTTACTAATTTAACAGGGAGAGAGGTTTACTTCATCACTTCTTCCTTCATAAAAAATTCTCTCGTCTGAAAGGAATCCATTTGCAGGAAAACTAATATTTTCTCATGTTTGATTATTGTCGATTTCATTGTGGGATATGTGAGCTCTCGGCTCTTGCTTCAAGGTCAACCAGTTACCAAGAATAAGCTCATTTTAGTTTATAATTTTTTTTTTAGTTTTTAGTTCAATACAAGCAGCCAGAGGATGCTAGGTCCCCCGCCAAAATGGCAGCAATATTTTTTAACATTGTTGGTCTCGGGGCATATACACGAGGGAGGCAACTGCTACTTCATAGGCATTGGATGCGGAATGTTGATTGCTGCTGTAATATAGTTTCCATGCAGTGAAGCAACCCCAAGTGACATCT
>JAVTVY010029168.1:0-12321 GCA_036873755.1 Hanleya hanleyi
AGAAATGTTGCTGGTTAGATGTAAAATGAAGCAATGCCGTCATTTCCAGCACAGCTGGATTAGATTAGATTAGATTTTATTCACCAAATATGATAACATGAGATTGACAGTTGTAGAAATGTGGATGGCGGGAATAAAGCCCAGATGGGTTTGTTCTATCCCTAGATATTTAACTAATTAGATATTTAACTAATTAGGTTGAGCGAATGTAATAGGTGAGTTGAGCCAAAAAACGATGCGATGTGTACACAGCTTAATACGAAGGATCATCAAAATTGACTACATTTTTCAAGAAGATAGGATTTAACCTTTGACTTGAAGAGTGACGAGGAATCAATTGTTTTTAAGTAAGAGGGAAGTTTGTTCCATTCCCGAGGACCTGAACACTTGAGAGTGTAATATGATAAGTTGGAATAGTGAAATGGTCTGTAGAGATTGATGTTGCGGGTTCTTCTTTGATATTGATGAATAGCTAATTGCCTGGTGAAGTAGGTTTGGTAGATGTTTGGTAATTGATCAAGATTATATAAAAACTTGTGGACATGACGTAAGCAAGAATATTGGTTCAGTTGAAGAAGTGGCAAAATTTTCAGCGAGAGGAAAATTGGAAGTGTATGATCACGTTTATTGGAAAGAGATATAATTCTTACAGCACGCTTTTGTAGCAGAAACAACGGATTTAGATGGCTCGAGTACGTATTTCCCCATAGAATATTTCCGTACGACAGATAAGGGAAGATCAGAGAGTAATATAATATGTAAAGTGTTCTCTTATTTATGGAGTTTTTTATGTGATTAATTATACCTATGTTTCTCGACACCTTCCTGCAAATATAATCTATATGATTTATCCAGTTCAGAACATCATTAAACAGGATGCCAAGGAATTTGAAATTATTCACCAGTTCAATATCTGTTCCTAGGTCGATGTTCCCGCATTAAATGTTTTATTACTGGATATTATTATAGCTAACTTTTTTATTGCTTCCTTCCATTTAATCGTAGCTTAAATATTTTCCCGATGCGTTATATACATCTGCAGCCTGCAACATTCACTCGGGGATTTGTTGGAAAAACGATACAATTTCACGTTCCTAAATTGAACCGATACAATAAATTCACTTAGTCTTATACAGAATACAAGAGCATAACCCTTTCAAACTCGTAAATACTAGACACAGGCAAAAGACTCACGCAGAAAACAAATATAGACTGTTCTGTCTACCTTTTCATTAGTATGAGTGTCGTTTACATGGGTTGTCTCCCTTTACTGCTCTAACCATGGACCGTCCCATCCTTGATGATCGACCGTAAATTTCACAAAAACAGAAATTTTGAGAGAATTGTTCGATATGCACAGTACAGTTCTGAATTTTAAAATCATAACTTCATTATTACAATTAGAATAGGTTATATGTTGACGCATCTCTCCCCCCCTTTCCCCTCGCTAGACAGTTCATGCACTCTATGTTATTATTGAATTGAATGTCCAGCCCGTCAGGATTTTCTAGATCGCCTAGAATGCATAATTTCGGAAGCCGACTCGGTTCCGCTTTTATAATGCATTCTTTCATTCTTTGGGGAAAAGAAATAATTATACAATTAAATATACAATTGAATAATGATATAATAACATCACTTCGATCCCGTGATTTTACAAATGCGTTTTGCCATTACGGATAAAACTGTGCAAAAGGGCCAATGCACAGATATTCGTACGTCATAGCAATGGCTCGAAAATAGGGTGATTTATAGGAATTAGCCTGCATCATACTAACAATTGGGTCATAGTTTACCCTAGGACCTCCCGTCATGTGGTTCTATTCCGACACCTGTGGTGCCATGTATGGACACGAGGAATGCAGTGTAATCACGTGACCAGCAAGTTTTTCGCATATGTTGCATATGTTGATCAGTGGTTTGAGTGTTCGAGAAACTCTGAAGACTTCAGTTAATTATCCGTTGTGAATGCGTCTGATTACAGTTTAGACCTCAAAGTAACAAGGTAAGATGTAGAATATCAGGGACTGCACTTTGATTGAACATTTGTAGGTGATGGTGGTGTTGTTGTCCTTTCTGCATCATTGTGAAATAACAACAACAACAACAACAACAACAACAATAAAAACATTTGTCAGAAACTGAACACATCTGAACTACTGCTGTTGGTTCATTGCCTGCGATTTGTGCTTGCAACCCGAGGATTGCCGCTCGCGGCTATATTTATTATTATTATTGCTTCTAATAAATTTGATCAGCCTCTACAGTCATTGAAATAACCAAGAAATAACGGATTAGATTTTGGACCATTTCATCAACTTCCTGTTCTAACAAATTAATTGATCATGCTATGATGGGAAACTTCACTTACTGTGATAGAATTATTACAGCGATAACCCTATTATTCAAACCAGTTCACCAATATATTGGTAGGAATTAACGAGAATAATTGTCTTTCTTCGTTTCATCCAAATCTGTAGTAAACCTCTCAATAATCCAATCAATGTACATGTATTAAAATATGAACATCACAAATTTTCTGGACAGAATTCACTCAGTCTTTCTAATAAATGCTACCCTCTAAACTCCTCAAAGTACGAATACATAGTGGATCATTATCTACATGATGTTGGACCATGTTTTCAATTTTTCTAATAAATTTGATTTTAATGTGAGAAATTTCTCTTCATGTGATTGGACCATTAGAGGATTTACCTTGGTCTGCAAAGGGATTAAATCATTCAGAAATTAAGGGATTAAATCATTCAGGAATTAAGGGATTACATCATTCAGGAATTTATTGTAGGAATTCCTACACTACATGAGGACTTCATTAACAAATACACTTATAGCTTTATCACAGTGCTTAGAACTTAGAATGACATGCTTACACTTCCAGGGGGGGATATAAGCTTATTGATTATACCTTATATTTACATTCATGCCATGTTACACAAAGGACAATTTTTTTCTCCAAGGTTACAGCTTTGTCTAGTAATTAAAATATCTATGGCATATAATGAACTTCAAGGCGATAAATGAAAAACATTTTTTTTCAATTACATCTATACTGTACTAGTACAGCTTCAGATGTGATATACAAAATGGGCTGTATGAATAGATATATTGTTTATCGTTGAGGGAAAAAACATCCTGTACTATAGATCTAGATTTCCTACTAGATTAAATTCCTATTTTTTGTAGTTTTCCTCAGAAGTCAAAAACTTAAATATTAAAAAAACAGTACTGTTCAATCAGAACATTAAATTTCACTTTCATTTGTTCTGGGAGAAAAACTTGATAGTCATTATGAAAACCCAGCGGGGAAATAAACAATTTATACAGTAATTTATAGGGGTTTTTTCCGGACAAATTTATTTGTGGCCATTCAGGGATACACAATATTATATTACAATATTATTGCCCAGAGTAAAAATATCTGCTCAAACAACATGAACAAAATACCTGGACATAATAAACTGAAGGAGAAGGAAAGGACCTGATGATCTTTGCTAAATATTAGTTGATCCATAAACTTCCTCTGTACTGGTAGTTTTGACAGTTTCAACACTGCTATCAACATTTTCATGAACTCAAGTGAAGCCACGATACATTCATCGTCATCTACAGACTTTGAAAGATTATACTAAAAGCTTTCCAACAAGATGCAATATGATCAAAATATTTGTCTAGAAATTTTCCATTTTCATATGCCAAGGACAGTGGATCATTGAAACGGTCAGTATACTATTACTGACACAGTACAGAAAGGGTTAACTGGTAAATGAAGAAAATCCTGCATTGCAAAAGATGTATTTTAGAATTTTGACATCAAGTACACGTAGCTTAACAAAAATGTGATCTAGTAGGGTTGACTGTAGTTCTCTCATTTTAGAAATACATAGGAAGTTGAGCCAGGTCAGCTTTTGCCAAGGCCTTGATTGATGGGGAAAAAATTGAGCTGAGGTTCTAGCAAAGCATGACCAAATTCTTAGCTCTAAATATACTCTTCTATATAGCTCAATCAAATCAAGTAATTTGATCTTGGAAATATAGATCAAGGTCCGTAATCTTCATCAATTTTCTGACTTGGAACATGAATTTGATGATCTTAGACTCAACATACAGAATTTGATCTTTTGAAAATAGGTCAAGGTCAGTCATAGTCAACAGACTTCAGGTCCAGGGAAATGTGGTACAAATTTGAACAATTGATGTAGATATAATCCTTTGTGAAATATTGTACTAAATAGAATCTGACTTATATAGAATAGATTAAGGTCAGTCATCTTCAGCACACCTCTGGACTATCGCCAGATGTATTACATACTATTAATTTGGAAAGCCTATAGCAATATTTATTCATGTTATATCATAATAAATATTATATGACCTTGAAAAAATAGGTCAAGGTCAGTCAACTCGGATAGGCTTCTAGTCAATAATCAATTGCATATGTAATATGTTTTGGAGACCCTGACTTTAAGCCTTCAATAGTCATTTTCAATAGGCTTTGGACTTTTCACCAGATGCCAACGTGGTATTAATTTACCATGCCTGGCTATAATCCTTCTTGAGACATCGTGTTCACAGACGGACAGACAGACAGACGAAAACACCCCTCGGGCAAAATTTGCCAGAGGAGTAAAAATGGAAAAGAATGTTGAACAAAATATTCATCAGGAAAAAATTAGTACAGTGCCATGATTATCTGGTTATAACTGAAGGCTGCTAAAATCTCTATTGCATAATTGGCAGTAGTTTGAGGACTATTTTTTTCATCTGATGATTATACAGGACTGTTCCCGGATATCTTGAGAAAATATTACATTATGAATCTAATGATTTGATCAGTTTAATTAAATATCTTACGCAATATGCTGTTGAATCCAGAAGATGGAACATCAAAATTAAAACTGGACCAAATTCGCTTGATATATAAGCCTACATTAGTACATATGTATGGTTCAAAGCTAGTCGCTAGTACATGAAGGTAGCATAGAATTATACCTATCGTTTCATTATAAGGAAAACGTCAACCTGAACTGAAAACAGCACCCACACACAAAATTCCATCAGATTTCCAAGTTTTTTTCTGTCCAGTACAAACGGACTGTGAGACAATGTTAATTACATGACTATAGAGGTTGAATTGCTGAACTAATTGTAAAATCCTTTTTGTGGGAATCAGGTGAGCAGGAGAGGAGCTTAAAGACTGGTTGAAATTGTGCCAGCTATTTATACCTCTCTCCATCATGACAATCATGTCTGAGGAGGACAAAGACATTCATACTGTCAGTACTATACACATCTACATACATCATGGATATATCATCCATCTAACCTGTGTCACTTATATATCTGTTCAACATTGTTATCATATACTTTCTTGTTGATAAACAAGGAGAGTAGGATATCATAACAAGAATTCCTCTATCTAATTATGCTTTTCAATCTCAACACGTTCAAGGTCCGGATTTCATAATCTCCATAGTCAACCCTCTATCTAATGCCCACATTTGTCCCAGTTCAATTTGTCGCAATAATAAAATGCTGAATATAATGAACACGAAAGAAGCGTCGGTACATTTGTTTCTGTAAACTTCGTTGTTATAATGAAGTTTCTGTTAAGCCCAACTCACACTATGAACATTTTGTTGTATTAGAACAGAACAGTTTGTTCGTGTTTTTGTTCGTGGTAACCTCACACTGCGAACATTTTCTCTTGACCGCCAGTCGCCGCGATCAAGCAGCGAGGCCATTTTGTTGTGTCATCTGAGAGCGGCTTCGTCACATGACCGACAGCTGCCAGTTGATTGGATAACTGTTGGTAAATGTTCGGCAAAATGTTCGTGATCACCACACACTGAAGACAAAAACTTGTTCAGCGCAAAACGTGCTCGCAATATCAAAGAAGTTTGATCTCACGAACATTTGTTCCGAACATATGTTTTCTGTTTCTTGGCACCTCACACTGCAGACAAAACATGTTCTGAACAGTGTTTTTGTTCTAATACAACAAAATGTTCGTAGTGTGAGTTGGGCTTTATAATGAAGTTTCTGTTGTAAGGAATGTTGTTATAATGAAGGTTTAATGTATCATCAAAAGAAAATATACAGAGAATCTCAATTATCAATCACACAGGTGAGAAACTGTGGAGTGATGCTCAGTTATACATATAGTATTATGATGGTACACGAACAAGACAACATTGTGGCCTAATGGTACACAGTCGGTACCAGGTTCTATCCCGGGCTGGGTCATACTGAAAATGGAACTTGTTGCTTCCTGAGCACTTAGACTCATTAAGAGGATAGAACAAGGACTGGTTCGCTCACTGTTAGTATAATGTCAATGGGTGGGGCGTCGGGTCTGCCTATGGCATGATACAGTGGGACAGCACTATAACATGGAAGCATCAGGACGGCTCTGTCACAAGAAGACACCCCCTCCTACATCATGATATAAATGAAATATTGTTCAAAGGCACTATTGACTACTTGAGTGAATATGATTTATGTCGCTTTCAACAATATTTCCGTCATATCACGACGTTTGGATCCTATTTCTTTTCACACCCAGAAACACCATGGGTGCCCCAGATACATGTAGTTGCCTCTTACAAGAATGTGTCTGAGGAGCTAAGAGCCTTACATTGTTATATTTCCATGACCTGGGGTATGCACAGGGACACCTCAGGTTAATCTTCAAGGCCCCACAGGGCTTAATTAATGGATGTTCAACTCAACAAATATACTATCCGCCAAGCCCCGGTATATCATGTATGTATAATATGTCCCTAAGTTTGACTCGTATCATTAAGCATGTTCTAATATGGTCACGGTCAGGCTCTTTAACTGAAGTATTGTGAGCAGACAGCTGCATTAATGTATACACTGTCATGTACCACTCACCAATGGAAGTACTGAGATGAACCAGTGGTCAGAATTCTGATAGAAGGGGCAGTGTGATAGAACATGTATCACATGATAATCACCAGATAATAACATTGAAACATTCTTGTAATCAACTTTGACAGTGGGTCAGACCTGCATTGGCAAAGGGACATACATACCCCAGTAGGGTGACCAACCACCTGAGACAACTTGACCTGACCCCCCACCTAACATGGCCCCGGATAGGGGGCCACAAATACTGCTCACTACTAGCATGGAGGTTTTTGGGTGAGTGGTTGAGTGAATATGATTTAACGTCGCTTTCAACACTATTCCAGTCATATCACGATGTTTGGTTCCTCTTCCGTTTCACACAGAAACCACTCGGGTAGGACTGGGTCCTATTCCTTTTAACACCTGTGGGGTCCTATTCCTTTTCACACCTGGGAACCCCACGGGCTCCCCAGTTAGTCACCTCTTACGACAAGCTCTTTGAGGGGCTGAGGCCTATTCGTACCATTACCTGGGTGTGGACGACGACAACCCAGGTCAATCCTCGGGAGGTCCACAGGGCTGGAACTTGTTGTAACGTTCTGACGTTTTATGTTACATCTACGATAAACTGCTGTAGAAACTTTCTGATAGGCTAGTTAGTCTTCCTATTTTCTCTACTGGCTAATAGAAATACCAGATAATTCTTGAAAATTGGAATTTACCGATTGGGTGTGCCTTGGTGCATTGAGTTTTTATAAATAATTGACGATGCCCACAGAAATTACACCTTCTTAGAGGTTAGTCCAACCTCCATGATGCTTTGTCCTATCTCGAAAAATTCAGTGTAGTTACCAGATGTTATATTGTAGCTGGTCATCACAATAATATGAGCAGTAAGGAGACATAATTAACCAGTCAAATTACCTGAGCACACCTGAACAACTCACCTGCTCTGATTCTAACTGGACCACTCCAAATGCAATCGCCTCGCCAATACGACACTGACGGACAAGAACCTTGGTACTGTTGGCAGTACTGGCAGCGGAACCACCAGCAGAGCTGCCAATACTGTTAACCGGACTATTTGAAGGGTTGATGTTTTTATTGTTTGGCACATTGACTTTGTCATTGAGTAACCTCTCACTAACTGATTGAATCAAAGTCCTCGTGGATAGTCCATTTAATGGTGTGAATGATTTCCCAGGGCTTTCATTCAATTTGTCTGCATTAATTGGTCTTGTAAACCTCTCATTATTGTATCTATAATTAATTGGCTTTGACGGCGAATCCAAGTTCAGACTATTCAGTATTCTGCCTCCATTTGGACAATCGGTAGCAGCCAGAATTCCGTTCATTGATCTGTGGATATTTCCATCTTTTTTTTCAACGTTTGCTCTTTTATATGTATTTGTCCTTGCCAATACATGTTTTCCACCAATGCGCACAGCCCCATTCAGTCTCCTGATTGGTAATTTGCGAACAATAAATTGATCCTTATCAAGCCCATGTTCCCTCTCATCTACAGGTGCACTTTCTTCTGTTAAATTCTGTTTACCATTGAACAATCTTGTAGATGGTATATGAGTTCTCTCTCTAATGGTCAAACTATTTGATGGTGTCAAAGAAAGTTTACCACCAAAATCAACGTCCAGTCTGCCATTAAATGACCTTTGTGTCCATTTTTCTCTATCATTCTTCAACCGAGGAACACATTTTTCATGAATATCACCATGTAGTCTACCATTCAATTGCTTTGGGGCTGATAGTGTACCAACTTCAACACTTTCTGTACCAGTACCATTTAATGGTTTTGGAGAGGATATTTTACCCAATTCCACACTCTCTCTACCAGTACCATGCAGTGACCTTGGGCTCCCTGATTTGCCCGTTAATCTACAGTGTGGTGACCTTGGGGTTTTACACTGCGGTGACCTTGAAATTGAACTTGATATCTCAGTAAACCATTTGCCATTTAACGCAGGCTTCAAGGTGGATTTTTCACAATGGTTGCCGTTGAATTTACAGGTATTGTTTGATGTCCTCGAAGTACTTGGCCCATCAGTATCAACTTTAGATTTCTCAAGAATTCGTTGTGATGGAATAAATTCTAAGTGACCACTCCTTGGTTTTCCATGGATTTCTTGACTGGTCGTACTTCCAACAATTAATTTCCTGTTTGTTTTTCTTAAACCGTTTGTTTCGCCATTGAGCAATCTTAGCAGTAGTTCTTCCCTTGTGCAAGTTGAAGCATCCTTTGATATTCCGTTCACCGGTTGTGAAACTTTGTCACCCAAACCACCTGTCACAACTCCATTCAGCTGCCGGTTGCGTTTTCCACAGATGGCACTGTTCAACTTTCCGTTGATCAACCGGGTGTATTTCCCGCTAACCGGCGTAACTCCATTCCGTCCACTGCTAACTTTACCCAATTGCTCACCGATCATGCCCACCTTGTCAGCCTCGATTTCATAATGATAATCCGAGATGGATATATCGCTGACTTTAGGGAGACTCTTGCTCCGTTTCAAGTCGGGTTTCCCCTTAAGACGCGCAGACACCATGTTAGCGGGTGAATGGGGGAAATTCACAGCCATGCACAGTAACATTCCTTTGTGGACCTGATTTTTCGACCAAAATTTCCCGTTTTAAATGAATCACAGAAACTATGCTAACTGGGGATAATCTCGAGCCCAAACTCTCACACACGATCACCGGTGCCGGGTCGTCGTCTAATGAATAATTCAGCACAGTTTCGCACCTATATGTAGGGCTTTCCATAACAGTTCAGATGACATGTAATGTAAAGATCAATAAATATAAAAGAAGAAATGTCGTCTTTTCGTGATAATCAGTCACTTCCTATGACAGCGATACCTGTTCATTCATCATCATAGAGAAACTCAGCCAATTAAGAAAGCTCTATAATCAATCTACTCGTGAGACTTCAGTGGTATATGAGTGGTAAATGTAGTCTAGTGTCCTCCACACACAGTACATTTAGATACTCCAGTAGCCAAGGTAGACACTAATGACCACTGCATGTCAATCTGATCTGTCGTGAATTGCTTCTGGTCCACATCAGATTTACCAGCCTCTCAAAATATATCAGCGCTGATTTAACACACATCATCTATTTTCACAGTCCATAGACTAAAAGTAATCCATTAGTAAGATAATATTCCTCAGCACAACAGCTCATACTGGAGACCAGTCTCAGGGCCTATAGTAAAACATCATCTCTGTTAGACAAGAACCCAGTAACAGCCTTGTTTGAACATCCCAATATAAATATATACATGCGAGAGAGACGAGCTTCTGGATGTCTTCTGACCTGGATAAGTAGATTCCTCAGGTCTAGTCTTATATATTAGATCCTCGAGGACCTTGCTGCTCGTTCACTCCTTCTGTCTAACTCCATACAATAGATAACCTTATTCCCTTCTGTATATGTAATAAGGATCTGTGGGCCTGTACCTCTCGACAATATAACCTCAATCTCTCTCTTGACAGCTCTACATTCACTGTAATACAGACAGGCCCAGCCAGGCATGGAGCACAGCAGCTCAAATCACAGAGTGAGCGAGAGATAGAATTGTGAACAATCACAGAGCGTATGTCAGACTCGGCTCATCACATCACGCATCCTGAATTGAAGCGATCCTTGTCTGTTGGTCTGTCTGTTGGTCGGCAGTGAGCTATTTACCCTAAGTCGAGAGTCACTAACATGTACACACAATACAACATGTAGGGATCACGTAATATAGAGAAGAAATTCCTTTCGCCAATGACGACGATGATTTCACAGGTATTTTTGACAGGTCATACCAAACCTCACCTCACACAGTAGGTGTAATACATAAACACACAGAACGATCCGTTTACAGTTTAACAGTCGGGTTACATCAGCGCTGATCATTCTACCTGCTATATACAGGGAATAAAGAATTATCCTAGCCTAAGACAGGCTATAAATTAATTATAGCAGTTGTAGTTCTGTGCACTGACAGCGAGACTGACTGTTTTTGTAGCCCAGTCACAGATCTCCAATCACCTGGTTCAATAGAACTGCAGTTCTAATAAGGGACTAATTCCAACCCTCAAAGCAGATTAGAACTGGTCCAACATCTACCTGGCTTGTTCTGCAGATCTTAAGTGTGGAGCCAGGCGGTGAATTCACTCAGCCCGATATTGTTGCTGTTCACTGAAGCACCCAACACCTGTCCCCTTAATCAAAGAACTGATACCTCCACCTCTTAACCCCTTTACACTATAATGGGCTGTCCTGTATGACTGAACAGGTCACTCACATCACTGACTTACAAGGGGTGGCAGCTAAAATTCCGGACCATCCAGTATTAAGGAATTGTATCAGAATAGAAATACACAAAATTTAACTTTTTAACCATTCAAACATGTTTTCGTGAAATGTAAATAATTATTTTTTATGCTCGATATAAATTTGTCACTGTTGATTTATGCAGCCATTAATTAACCCAAATTCTCTAAAATATTCTTTAGTTCAGAATAACTATTAGCTTATTCAATTCAGCCCAGCACGGCAAGATTTGACAGGACTATCTGGCTATATAGAGCTAAACTGAAATCAATCTTAAATTGTTTAAATCCCTCGGGTGTGGAAGGGAATATAAAAGAGACACACTCGTAAATGGAAACAAACTTATGTCTAAACAATGACGACTTCGCTAAGGATCAGTGCATAGCATCTATATACCAGACCATAGAGACAGACCGGTCTACAGTAGTTCTATACTGAATAGCTAGATTGTCGTTCTATTCATAAAACACCAGGTAGGCCCTGAGGACAGAGGCCAAATGACAAGACTGGAATGCAGACCCAAAGATGGGGGCAGGACCTGCGGTAAATATCCAAACAAATTTCTCCCCATTCACACATGACATTATGGGACCTGATAGACAATGCTTGAAGTGCATGTTGGAAATCTCAATTCAGGCATCACAGTACATAGGGTAATATAAAGAATACAGCCTTTTCTTGATCAAATTGGCACACACCACAAATATGTGTGTGTTGGCGGGGTTCTCCTGGTAAATAAAGGGGAAAATAAATTTTGTGGAAAGTGAAAATGCTGTGCACAGTTCTTCAAACATGTAGGTAGTATGTTTGATGGGGTTATTTATATTCATACCCATGTAAAACTGTAGATAATAATTAACTGGTTACTGTAGATCAATAATCATGGAATGATATAAAATGAACATGGTCAGCTAACAGGAATATTTACATCACAAACTGGTTAATACATAATTGTTTTCCCCATCTATTATAACCACAAATATTAGAGCAAAAATCTATCTCTGCATACATTCATCCACGGTCCTACTGTGTGATAAACTATCCGCTCTCACTTTGAGTGTAATATTCACAGGAGGTGAAATTCTTCTGTCATC